>ML304290.1:0-22754 GCA_005239505.1 Nicotiana paniculata
TTGGGATATTCATCACATAGCAAAGCTTATAAAGTGTATAATAAAAGAACTATATGTGTAGAACAAAAGTGTACATGTTGTCTTTGATGAAACTAACACTCTTGCTGAGAGACGGGAACCGGAAGATGATGAGCTTGGACTGGTGAGAAGCAGTGATCACATTGAAGCAAACGTGGAGGTTGAACAGATGATCGACCAGGTTCAACTACCCCGAGCAACACGATAGGGGGAATTAAACATATGAAACCTGGCCCTGATCCTGCTCCACAACAACAACACACCATGTAATTCTCTAGGAATGAATAGATGGTACTCAAACCACACAGATATCATAGTTCTCACCCTCTTGAGCATAACAGATTTGACATCCGGAATCAAAACAAGATCATCCTTGAAAAATCTGTGTGCGTTTGATGCCTTTCTATACATGATTGAACCAAAGAACATTAGGGAATCCCTAAGATGCTGATTGGGTAAATGCCATGCAAGAAGAGCTGAATCAGTTCGAAAGAAGTCAAGTATGGCACTTGGTAACCAGGCCACTGAACAGATTAGTGATTGGCACCAAGTGGGTCTTCAGGAACAAGCTCGATGAGGATGGAACTGTTACAAGGAATAAGGCAAGACTAGTTGTTCAAGGGTATAGTCAAGAAGAGGGAATTGACTATGATGAGACCTTTTCCCNACCTTGTTCTTAAAGGAAAAGGGTAAGGATCTCCTGGTTGTGCAAATATACGTGGATGATATTATATTTGGGGCGACTTCTGAAAAATTGAGCAAGGAATTTGCTATGCTTATGGGGAGTGAGTTTGAGATGAGTATGATGGGTGAGCTAAACTTCTTCTTAGGCTTGCAAATCAAGCAACAACTCATGGACTTTGGTATAGATGTGGGATGCATTCCTATTTTCTGTGATAACACTAGTGCCATTAGTATGACAAAGAACCCGGTTCGTCATAAGAGAACTAAACACATAGATGTTAGGCACCATTTATTGAGGGATAACTATGAAAAAGGAATGATCTCAATTGTAATTTTGTGCTACTGATCAATAAATTGCAGATATCTTTACTAAAGCACCGAGTAGGGAGCAATTTGAGAGAAACAGGCTTGAATTAGGGATAATTAAAATAACCTGATTGAAAAAAAGATATTTGAAAAAAATGATTTTTTTTGGCTAGAAACACTAACATAGATAATCAACCTGTCTAATCATTGCTCAGCATCATGACTTTACCGTCATACTCTCTTTCCATGTATTAATATTATTCTTTGGTTGCTAATGATGGTTCTCTATCTTTGTAAATTGAGGCAAATTAAGGACTTTAACACGATGAACCTGGTTCATCTCTGCTGGTTCATCTGACTGACAAGGTACGTGCTCATCTCCATACAATTATTAAACAAATTACAGTCACACATGAGCAGGATTCTATCTATATTTGGTTCATTTCAAAGTCTTGTACTAATCCCTAAATGAACCCGTTCCTAGAAGTCACATTAGTACTCAATTATCCTAGAGGTAGGGAACTCTTAACCGTCTAATCAATGACACTCCTACAACTATTAGACTTCCACTTCGATAAATGTTCTACCCGTTGTAAAATTAATAGCCATATCTTATATAAGGGTCATCATTACTCTCCTCTTCATAAAGTAACCGTCGAACCTAGATCATTAGTCTTCAAACCCAAATATTGATCACTCTTTCTTTTCTTCCTAACAACACTCATAATCATGTCTTCACCACCATCTGCTTCTTCTTCTTCATCACCAAATCGTGATTATGATGGAGGGAACTATGAATCAAATTCATATTCCCCATCAATATACAGTTCTCAATCACCTGAAAAGCCTCATGTTCCAGAACCCACATCTAACCCTAACCCAGCCCCTCGTGGTCGTCATGCAAAGGCTCTTTCCAGAAAATCAGTGGCTTCTGGGTCACGTGCAAAATTCTTGGAGGCAATTCTATAGGCAGAAAAGGATAATAAGTCAGGATCATCAAGTGAATCTTTTAAATCAGCCAACGAGGATGAAGCACCTGGTTCATCAAATTCTAAACAAGGTAATCCTGATGCAATTTCTGAGTCTGTTAATGCTGAGAACAAGTTTGTTTTGGTTGGGTCGGTAGTGGATGTTAAAGTGCCTAGTAGGCAAAGAAAATTAGAAAAAAGGTAAAGTTCTTGAGGGAAAGGTATTTGGGGAGGATGGTACTACATTGACTATTTGTGGTCCCATTCTTGAGAAGGTTGGAGAAGATGTCACAGAGTTAAGGGGAAGTGTATTCGAGGAAGCAGCGGCAGGTCTAGCAAGCATAAAGAAAGGAGTAGATGAACCTGGTTCATCTGGGGATGAGACATTGGCTGACAGGATAAGAAAACTGGGGGAGTCCTATAACCCCAAGAAAAGGAGGACTCTGAAGTCCAAGAAGGCTACTAACCCAGTTCCTTCTAAGAAGAGAAGATCTTCTGTAGCTGCTGATGTTCCTGTTCCTAAGGTACGTGCTACACGTAGTGCTGTGAGAGAGGAAGAAGAACTGTTTGAGAAGGCTCTGCTTGACAGTAAGAAAAAGAGAGCTGAAAAGGGAAAGGCTAAAGTAGGAGATCCTGTGGAGACTGTTGTGTTTGAAGAGGATACGATGGACCTGGTCCATCATGAGGAGCAGACTGCTCCTGTGGTGGTTGAGGAACCAAAATCAAAAATTGCTAAGGCTTCTTCAAAGAAGTTAGCTACAACGTCTGCCACACCTACAAGAACCGTTAAAAGGACCAGGTCTAAGGCAAGAGAAGTGAAGGTTGTTGAGAAAGATGATGATAGAGAGTGGAGTGGAGAAGATGAGGGGGAAGTTGGTGAGGTGACTGACATAATCACCTTGGTTGGCAAAAGAACAATTCTGAAGGGAAAGTTGATGAAGGATCTCGAGGAACCTGGGATGAGATACCTGCTGGACACATTGGATGTTCAGGGGTGGAAGAACATGGTTCTTCACATTGAAGGAAGATTGGATAGAGCTAAACTGGTGGAGTCCATGGGTAATGCATTGGTCAAGGGCAGGAGGGTCACTACCACAATCAAAGGAATTCAATTCTCCTTTGATTCTAAAGAACTGGGAGAAATTATGCACATTCCTGCTGAGGGCTATGGGATTACACTAGGCAAAGATGGCCTAGTTTAGATGGGATGGCCTCAGCAATCAATATTACCAAATTCTTTAGTGACAATGAAAGGGAAATTGAACCCAGGCCAGTCTATAAAAGTGAAATGAAGCCAGATCACAAGTTTCTCTTCGAGTTTGTCATCAAATTCTTGCTGCCAAGACAAGAACGAAGGCACATAGACAACTATATGGATTTGACCTTGATGGAATGTTTGTATAGGGGAAAGCAGATAAATTGGCCAGCCTTCATCATCCAACTGTTGGACAGAGTTGTGAATGGAACAAAAGCACATGCAATCCCATATGGATTTATTCTGACAGCTGTGCTTGCTCACTTTGATGTTCCTGTAAAAAAGGCTGAGATGACTACTGCCAAGGACTATTTTGAGAAGGTTACTTTGCTGACTTGCAATTATACTGTCAATGTTTCTGCAGATGAACCTAGTTCATCCAGGAAGCAGCCTGTCAACAGCAAAGTTAAAACTCTGGTGCAGGAAAGCGAGATCAAGGATATGAAAATCCTTCGTTTGAAATCTCGTTTGATTGAGGTTGAAGCTGAGCAGGATGCTCTCAGGTCTGAATTAGCAAAAGAGAAGGAAAAGAATGAGGGCGTTCTTAATCAGATGCTTTCTCTTTTACAAACCAAGACCACAACCTCCTCTGCACCTTCCCATCCTTAGGCTGTCCAGAGCTACCAAAGCCCCTCTTTAGACGACCTGTTCTGTTTCTGTTGTTTTATTCTGTTTTGCTAATGGTTATGGCTATTTTTGTTTTGTTTAGTTGTATGGTGTTTGATGTTCGTTCATAATCAATGAATTTTTGCTGTTTTGTTATTGACTTGTCTCAATTTCATAGATAGCTTACATTTATTGGTTTCTTATGATGATTAATCATGTTTGCACCTGCAGTTGCCTCAATGGCCATGAGTAATTGTTAACAACACTGGTGAGTTTATCATTTTGCAAACTTTTCGATGATGCCAAAAGGGGGAAGAAATGTGCTTTTATATTTCAAGTGATATTTATAACCTAATGAACCTGGTTTCTCTATGATAAATGCTTAAAAAATATACAGAGTGTTTGAACTGTATACAGGGAGTAGCACAGAGTTTGTCATCATCAAAAAGGGGGAATTTGTTGACCCAAGTCACTGCCAAGTCACTGCATAGTTTTGAAGATTGACAAATGTCTTACAAGTTGAACCAGGTCCATCAGAGCACACATACTTGACCTGACGCGTTGGCACACAAACCTTATATGCATAGGAGATGAATGCGATTGTGAAGTATCAATGAACAAAGAGAGTGTATTCTAATGCGAAAAGGTTGCAAATTGATAAGATAATAGAAGTTGAATTAAGCAAGAACAATAACGAATCAAGGAAGTTGAGTTTAATACGAACTCGTTCTCCCAGGTAGAGTTGTACCAGAACTTAACGACAAACTCAACAACTGACTTTATAAATAATTGAAGTATTCTTGCTTGAATCAAGAACACACAAGTGCAGAAGTGAATTAAGAGCTTAAAGCAAAATTTTCAAATATTTTGCAAGCAGAATTATTGTACTGACACAAAGGCTAAAGACCAGCTAAAAGAACCAGTTCCATCTATTTGTCTTTCGAGTCTAGTTGGGTGTAGTAGGAGATTTAATATTGTATCTTTTTAGCTTTCATAGAAGCATTGTAATAGGTACGCATTGTTCAAGTTAGAGTTAACTTGAAGCTTGTAGAAATTAGCTAGTGGCTAGTTACTACGAAGGGATTAGAGTTAGTCATAGGCTTACAAAAGAGTTTATTTTGTAAGTCCGTTTGGCTCAGAGTTTTAGTGAAGAATTTGAGCAAATCATACTGAGGAGTAGGTCGTGGTTTTTTCACCTTTTGAGCCAGGTGTTTTCCACGTAAAAATATCTGTATTTTTTACTTTACTGCTTTTATTATTCCGCAGCAGTAGAAGTTGGAACACCAAGAAGAACCGGGTTTTTCTAAAGAGACAGCACTCGAAATTGGGTACCACACAAATTAACCTATCTTCTTGTGTGGTATTGACGTCTAAAACATCAACTACATATACATTAGTTTGCTGCAAGTCGTCAATTCTAGGAAAAATTGTCAAATGAAGAGTGATGAATATAAAATATACATATATTATATACTTAAAAATAAATTATATATTTAATATGTCAATTCTCTGTATTTTCTAATAGTATTTTGCAGGAAATAAAAATATCATGATAAAGCAAATAAAGGAAATAAAAAGAGATCACGAGGCATCATAGCAAAAGAAGCACGAGGCAACATGACAAAATAAACATGAGGCAACATGGTACCTTATGGGATTTGATTTCTATCAATAGTATGTCATATTTGTGTTGAAGGGAGGGGGAGATCAAACGTGACTAGCTAGCAACTTTTTCTAGCTTTGGTCTTGCTTCTTTATTTATCTCTTTCACTTTTTCTCTTGTAGTCTTTGAATTTTCTAAGAGTGTTGATAGTATTTATAAAACTCGGTATCGTTATAATATTAATCTCAATTTTACTACATGCTTGACCTGAAACTTTCTACTTATATTTCTATATTGTGTTGGAATATTATCTTTAGTTAATTATTATTATTATTATTATTATCACTTCTATCTATTTATTCTTCAAAGTTAGTTGTATGTTAATTTTGTAATTCTTATGAAGCAAAATTAATATATGACAACTAATGGGTAAAATAATAGAGTGAGAATAATTCTTATTAAGTTATCATTCCAAGTCTGTAATCTTTCTTACTTCCATTCTAATTCTCACGGAGGAGTTGTAGTTGGCAAGATTATTGATTTTTAGTAAAAAGTAACCGCAAGAGATTTTTGCTATCTATTAGTGCAATTCAGGCAAGAAAATTTCAGTTTAATCGTCACGAGTCATATATCAATTGATTTATATAACCTCGCGGAGTGTTTTTAATAGATTATTTTTTAATGAGCAAAATATAGTTGTATTAGCAATAAGCAGTTATTCCTAAGAGAAATACATGTAGAAGCTAAGATTTTATTATTATCACGTTATCAAGTGAATTCAATGATTCCCAACTCTTTTTAAATATAAATCATCCGAAAGTTATTTTGTTTCAACTTAAGCAATTTAAATTTTCAACAAACAAAACTTCATCAATTTGATTCTCTCAAATAGTAGTAAGAATATTAAAGTTTGTAGCTAGATTTTTCAATCTATGTGGGACGATATCATAAATTATACTAGAATTTGACAGAGCACGAACAACAAAATCTTATGCGTGTTGGCCTCATCAAAATTTTTGGTGCCGTTACCGGAGATTGGCACAAGTCTACTTCAGATAAAATATTTTGTTACTAATTTGGAAACTTACTATTAGTATTATTATCTTCGTTATCAGTATACTAAATATTACTACAATAACTATTACTATTACAAGTACTAACATCTTAGAGAAGTGTTATTAGCGTTTGTCCTTTGTATCATCATTATAGCATAGCAGTCACTATTATTAATACTAGTACTACTATTCTATATTAGTATTATATTATCGTTTTCCATCGTTAGTTACTATTACTACTTACTGATTTTGTTTACCATTTTTTTTTCATTACATCTATTGTGTGATGAATCAAAGCGTCATTTTACGAATTAAGACTTCATTTCAGATTCATTAGCCTTAAAAAGACTAAATTTAATTATCTCGATTTGCATGCACAGTCCGGGCGTAAAACCGGAAAGCTTTTATGTGAAAATATGAGATATAGTAATTTTTGAAATTTAAAACTTGGTTTTTGGTTGACTTTGTTCAACATTTTGAGTAAACGGATGTCACGACCTGAAATCCTTTAAGGTCGTGATGGCACCGGACACTAATGTCGGGTAAGCCAACACAAAATAGGTAAATTGAATTCCTATTTTAGCGTTTGAAATATTTATTACTTGTCATTTCTGTCACGCCCCGAAATCCCACCATCGGGCCGTGATGACGACTAACGTTGAACCTGCTAGAAAAGCCAACGTATATAGCTAGACTACCATGAAAATCTCAACTTTTCAGAAAAAAGCTAAAACACTTCGAAATTTAATCAGCGGAATAAATACAATTTAAGCTAAGTAGATACAATCACAATATAACGACGCAAAATTTTCCAAAACCTGGAGTCACAAACTCACGAACTGTCTAAGAGTTTTAAATACAAGTCTGAAAGGAAATACATGTCTGCCTTCGAAACTAAAGGAAAAACAAGACAGAATCGAAGACAAGGGGATAGAAGAGACGCCAAGGCCCACGAACGCCAGCGGGTATAGCTTGAAGCCTCTATGATGAACTGGAAGACACTCCCACTAATGATGTCCTCCGGCTTCGGCTGCGTAATCTGCACAACATAAAAGAAGTGCAGGTGTAGCATCAGTACAACCGACCCCATGTACTGAGTAAGTGTCTAGCCTAACTTCGGCGAAATAGTGACGAGGCTAGAACCAGACCACCAAATAAACCTGTGCAGCTCAAATAAATGTATATACATATATGCAACAAATAAGAAATATAGTAAGAAAACAATGAATAAAGTAAGGGGAACATGATGTGGAGAGATAACAGTTTCATACACTTACCTCGGGTCCAAAGTATAACAATCAACCCTCTAACACCGCTTTTTCCTTTAGAATTTGACTCCGGAATGGTATTATCTAGGCATAATCAACTCATGTATATCAATAAGGATTCAAATATTCAATTACATGGCCTAATTATCCATTTCCTAGCATACTTTCAAATTTATCAAATTTCGACCCCGGGCCCGCTCGCTCGGATTCTCGAAACTTTCGAAGGAAACACTCACCCAGGGCCTAAGGATCATAAATATACAATATTTACTTGATTTTATCGCCAATTCACAGAAAAATCTAAGGTGATTACAAGTTCTAGGTTACTACCCAATTTCTTGAATTATTGCACTAATTTGTGTAGTTAATTAGGCTAAGATACATGCATGAAAGAAATTTATGGGTGGAAATTACTTACCTTGCAAGACCAGGCCTAAATGTCTTAAAAATTGTGGAAATCGCCTAAGGAAGGAGGTGAGAAATGAGGAAAATGGGTTTAAAACCCATACTTAAACTCACTGCCTGAACATTGATCGCACCTGCGATGGCTGGGACCGCACCTGCGGTCTCGCATTTGCGAGAAAAACCTCGCACCTGCGGAATTGGATTGGAGGGGGTCTGGGATCGCACCTGTGAAAGGGGAGACTGCATCTGCCGACTCGCTCCTGCGAGAAATGCGACACACCTATGATGGCTGACCAGGACACTGGTGATCGCACCTGCGATGCCTGGGACCGCACTTGCGGTCTCGCACCTACGATGCTGGGCAACCGCACCTGTGGTCACACCAGAGCAGGTGCACCAGCAGCTAAGTATGCTGGTTTTTAGCCCCGTTAGGTGCCCGGAAGGCACCTGGGCCCCCCGAGCCCTTATCCAAATATACCAACGAGTCCCAACTCATAATACGGACTCACTCGAGCCTTCGGGACACTCAAAACAACGGTAAAACTCGAAATCACACCCCCGAACCTCAAGAACCAAACTTAGGAATTTTAAGCTTTCTAACTTCGATAACAACATGCCAAACTGACCTATACATCTCGGAACGACACCAAATTTCACAGATTACTCACACAACATCCTACGAACTTGACCGTGCGATCAAATCGCCAAAACAACATCATATACACCAAATTAAGCCTCAAAGTCCATGAATCCTATCAAATTTCATAAAATATCAAAATTTCCATTTTTAAGTCCGAAACACGTTAAACGAAATCCGATTTCAACCCAACTTTACAGAAAGTGCTTAAACCATATATCAGACCTGTACCGGGTGCCGGAACCAAAATACGGGCCCGATACCATTACTTTCACATCAGATTTCATTTTCAGTTTCCTTAAATATTTTGAGAAAACAATTTTACTCAAAAATTCATTTCTCGGGCTTGGGACCTCGGAATTCGATTCTGAGCATACGTCGCAGTCCCATATTTTCCTACGGACTCTCCGGGATCGTCAAATCACGGGTCCGAGCTCGTTTACCCAAAATGTTGACCGAAGTCAAATTTACTCATTTAATATTAAATCTTAGCATATTTCACAGAAATTCATATTTAAGCTGTCCGGCTACACGCCCGGACTGCGGACGCAAATCGAGGCAATTACAAATGAGGTTTTCAAGGCCTCGGAATTACGGGATGGATAATAACATAGGTGATGACCCTTTGGGTCGTCACATTCTCCACCTCTAAAACAACCGTTCATCCTCGAACGGGCAGAAGAAGGAAGTACCTGAGTTGGGAAATAAATGAGGGTAACGGCTCCGCATATCGGACGCAGACTCCCAGGTCGATGCCTCAGGAGGCTGACCTCTCCACTGAACACGAACAAAAGGGAAACCCTTGGATCTCAACTGACGAATCCGCCGGTCTAGAATAGCTACCGGCTCCTTCTCATAAGATAAGTCCTTGTCCAACTGGACAGTGCTGAAATCTAACACCTGGGCTGGATCGCCGTGATACCTCCGAAGCGTGGACACATGAAAGACTGGATGTACGGCTGATAAGCTAGGTGGCAATGCCAGTCTATATGCCAGCTCTCCCACTCGATCAAGAATTTCAAACGGACCAATGAACCTAGGGCTAAGCTTTCCCTTCTTCCCAAATCTCATCACGCCCTTCATAGGCGACACTCGGAGCAATACTCGCTCACCAATCATGAAAACCACATCTCGAACCTTGCGGTCTGCATAACTTTTTTGCCTGGACGGAGCTGTACGAAGCCTATCCTGAATGATCCTGACCTTGTCCAAGGCCTCCTGAACCAAATCTGTACCTAACAACCGAGCCTCTCCCGGCTCAAACCATCCAACCGGAGATCGAAACCGCCTACCATATAAAGCCTCTTAAGGAGCCATCTAGATACTCAACTGGTAGCTGTTGTTGTAGGAAAACTCTGCTAAAGGCAAGAACTAATCCCATGATCCTCCAAAGTCAATGACACAAGCCCGGAGCATATCCTCCAATATCTGAATAGTTCGCTCGGACTGCCCATCTGTCTGAGGATGAAATGCTGTGCTCAACTCCACCTGGGTTCCTAACTCTCGCTGAACTGCTCCCCACAAACGCGAGGTAAACTTCGCGTCCCGGTCCAAAATGGTAGATACCGGCACACCATGAAGGCGAACAATATCCCGAATATAGATCTCAGCTAACCTCTCGGATGAATAGGAGACTGCCACAGGAATGAAATGCACTGACTTGGTCAGCCTATCAACAATGACCCACACTGCATCGAACTTCTTCCGGGTCAACGAAAGTCCAGTAACGAAGTCCATAGTGATCCTCTCCCACTTCCACTCGGGAAGCTCAATCCTCTGAAATAGGCCACCAGGCCTCTGATGCTCATACTTAACCTATTGACAATTCAAACACCGCGCCACATATGTCACAATATCCTTCTTCATTCTACGCCACCAATAATGTTGCCGCAAATCCTGATACATCTTCGCGGCGCCTGGATGAATAGAGTACTGGGAACTATGGGCCTCCTCTAAAATCAACTCTCGGATCCCATCAACATTGGGCACACAAACTCGCCCCTGAAATCTCAAAATACCATCATCCTCTAAGGTCACCTGCTTGGCACCTCCGCGCTGCACCGTGTCCCTAAGGACACATAAATGGGGATCATCAAACTGCCGATCACCGATACGCTCCAATAACGAAGAACGAGCAACCGTACAAGCCAACACTCGACTAGGCTCAAAAATATCCAACCTCACAAATTGATTGGCCAAAGCCTGAACATCCAAAGCAAGCGGCCTCTGACTGACCAGAATAAAAGCAAGACTACTTATACTAGCTGACTTCCTACTCAAAGCATCGGCCACCACATTGGCCTTCCCCGGGTGATATAAGATGGTAATATCATAATCCTTCAACAACTCCAACCATCTTCTCTGACTCAAATTCAACACTTTTTGCTTGAACAAGTACTGAAGACTCTTATGATCAGTGAACACCTCACATGCCACGCCATACAGGTAGTGCCTCCAAATCTTCAGTGCGTGGACGATGGCTGCCAACTCTAAATCATGCACTGGGTAGTTGAATTTTCAACTGCCTCGAAGCATAAGCAATGACCTTGCCATCCTGCATCAACACTGCACCAAGCCCAATACGGGAAGCATCACAGTAGACTGTATAAGGACCTGAACCTGTGGGCAAAACCAATACCGATGCCATAGTCAGAGCTGTCTTGAGCCTCTGAAAGCTCGCCTCACACTCGTCCGACCATCTGAACTGGGCACCCTTCTGGGTCAACCTAGTCATTGGGGTTGCAATAGATGATAACCTCTCCACGAACCGACGATATAGCCTGCTTATCCCAAAAAACTACGAATCTCTGTAGCTGATGCTAGTCTAGGCCAGTTCTTGACTGCCTCAATCTTCTTCGAGTCAATCTGAATACCCTCTGCTGACACGACATGACCTAGGAATGCAACCGAACTCAACCAGAACTCACACTTTGAAAACTTTGCATAAAGCTGACTATCCTTCAGTGTATGAAGAACCACTCTGAGATGCTGCTCGTGCTCCTCTTGACTGCGGGAGTATATCAATATATCATCAATGAAGACTATCACGAACGAGTCCAAATAAGGCTGAACACTCGGTTCGTCAAATCCATAAAAGCTACTAGGGCATTCGTCAACCCGAACGACATGACTAAGAACTCGTAATGTCCGTACCGAGTGCGGAAAGCTATCTTAGGGACATCAGATGCCCTAATCCTCAGCTGATGTTAGCCAGATCTTAAGTCTATCTTTGAAAATACCTTGGCACCCTGAAGCTGATCGAACAAATCATCAATCCTCGGCAGTGGATACTTATTCTTGATTGTAACCTTGTTCAGTTGCCGGTAATCAATGCACATCCTCATCGAACCATCGTTTATCTTCACAAACAACACTGGAGCACCCCAAGGGGAAACACTAGGTCTAATGAAACCCTTCCCAAGCAAATCCTGCAACTGTTCCTTCAACTCTTTCAACTCTGGCGGGGCCATGCGATACGGTGGAATAGAAATGGGCTGGGTGCTCGGATCCAGATCAATGCAGAAATCAATGTCCCTGTCGGGTGGCATCCCCGGCAGGTCTGAAGGGAAAACCTCAGGAAACTCACGAACCACGGGCACCGAATCAATAGAGGGAACCTCAATGCTGGAATCGCGTACATAAACCAAATAAGCCAAACACCCCTTCTCGACCATACGCCGAGCCTTCACGCACGAAATAACACTGCGGGTAGAATGACCAGGAGTTCCTTTCCACTCCAAACGGGGAAAATTGGGCAAGGCTAAGGTCACCGTCTTGGCATGACAATCAAAGATGGCATGATATGGGGACAACCAGTCCATCCCCAATATAACATCGAAGTCTACCATACCCAAAAGCAACAAATCAACACGGGTCTCAAGACCCCCAATCACCACAACACAAGAATGATGGACACGATTGACCATGATAGAGTCGCCCACTAGTGTAGATACATAAACATGAACACTCACTGGATCACTAGGCATGACAAGGTATGGTGCAAAATAAGAGGACACATACGAATACATAGACCCTGGATCAAATAGCACTGAAGAATCTCTATCACAAACCTGAATAGTACCTGTAATGACTGCATCTGAAGACTCAACCTCTGGCCTAGCTGGAAGAGCATAACATCGGGGCTGGCCTCCACCACCCTGAACCACATCTCTGGGACGCCGGGGTGCTAGTTGGCTTCCACCTCTGGCGGCTTGAGCAGCCTGTGGAACACCTGGTGCCTGTACCATGGCACGACAACCATGATGCTGAGAACTACCTAATGCTCGAGGGAAAAATATGGCAAGATGACCCGGATCACCACAAGTGTAACAAGACCTCGGTTGCTGAGGGAACTGAATCTGACTCTGTCGACTTGAATGACCCCCCGGAAACTCTAATGTTGTGGTGCACTGATGGGAGCTGGTGGCGCACTGATGGGAGCTGGTGGCGCACTGTAAGGCTGCTGATCAGAATAGTGCAGCTGATAACCACGACCACCCGAAGTACCATGGGAAACCTGAAAAGCTGAATGAAAAGGTCTGGGAGGATCACCTCTACCTGAAGAATCCCTGCCCCCAAATGAGGCTCCACTGAAACGACCGAAATGACGGGGCCTCTTGTCAGCCCCCTGACCACCACCCTGTGACAGAATCATCTCAATCCTGCTGGCCATATTGGCCGCATCCTGGAATGATATGTCTGTACCTGACTCTCTAGCCATCTGAAGTCTGATAGGCCAGGCCAATCCCTCAATAAATCTCCGAACCCTCTCCCGATCAGTGGGAAGTATCATAAGAGCATGTCGGGCTAGAGTGATAAATCTGGTCTCGTACTGAGTGACTGACATAGATCCCTGCTGAAGATGCTCAAACTGTCTCCGAAGGTCCTCTCTCTGAGTAATGGGAAGGAACTTCCCCAGAAATACCTCTGAGAACTGAGTCCAAGTCAAAGGTGTAGATCCAGCTGGCCTGGCTAGGCAATAATCTCTCCACCAACTCTTGGCTGCGCCAGATAACCGAAAGGTAGCAAAGTCAACCCCGTTGGACTCCACTATGCCCATATTCCGAAGAACCTCGGGCAGCTGTCCAAATAATCCTGGGTATCCTCTGATGGTGAACCAGTGTAAGTAGCAGTAAATAACTTAGTGAACCCGTCCAGTCTCCACAGAACATCTGCCGACATAGGTGCTCCCTCTGCTACTGGTGCTGCAGTACCCAGCTGAGCTACTCCGGCTGGCTGAGATGCCAGAGTTTGTAACTGTGGAGCTAGCTGCTCTGGCACGCGGGCGGTAAGAGTCTGGGCACCTCCCCCAACCTGAGAGACGGCTGGTGCTGTAGGAAGAAGGCCCGCCTGTGCTACACTCTCCATGAGTCCGATTAGACCTGAAGCACTAGGTTATCTATGAACCCCTCTGGGACCTGAGCTGGTCCAATTGGGACTGCCGGAACTAGGACCTCCTCATCAGACTCGACCTGAGGGTCCTCCACTGGGGATGCTGCTCTAGGCTGAGCCCGTCCCTAGACTCAGCCTATAGCACGACCTCGTCCTCGACCTCGATCCCGAGTAGGAGCTGTAGCAGGAGTGTCAGGCTGCTGGACGGAACCAAGGGAAGCATGCATCCTCGCCATCTGCGAGAGAATAAAATAGAAACTCAATCTGTGCTCAGAATTCATAGCGCACGACAGAGAAGGAAAGAAATATGGATTCATCCTAAATTTGCAGCCTCTGGGGGATAAGCACAGACGTCTCCGTACCGATCCCTCAGACTCTCCCAAGTTGTCCGTGAGTTGTGAGACCTAAGTAACCTAGTGCTCTGATACCAACTTGTCACGCTCCGAAATCCCACCATCGCGCCGTGATGGCGTCTAATGTTGAACCCGCTGGACAAGCCAACGTATATAGCTAGACTAACATGAAAATCTCAACTTTTCAGAAAAAGCTAAAACACTTCGAAATTTAATCAGCGGAATAAATACAGTTTAAGCTAAGTAGATACAATCACAATATATCGACGCAAAATTTCCCAAAACCTGGAGTCACAAAATCACGAACTGTCTAAGAGTGCTAAATACAAGTCTGAAAGGAAATACATGTCTACCTTCGAAACTAAAGAAAAATCAAGACAGAATCGAAGAAAAGGGGATAGAAGAGACGCCAAGGCCCACGAATGCCAGCGGGTATACCTTGAAGCCTCTATGATGAACTGGAAGACACTCCCACTAATGATATCCTCCAGGTCCGGCTGTGTAATCTGCACAACATAAAAGAAGTGCAGGTGTATCATCAGTACAACCGACCCCATATACTGAGTAAGTGCCTAGCCTAATCTCGGTGAAGTAGTGACGAAGCTAGAACCAGACCACCAAATAAACCTGTGCAGTTCAAATAAATGTATATACATATACGCAACAAATAAGAAATATAGTAAGAAAATAATGAATAAAGGAAGGGGAACATGATGTGGGGAGATAACAGTTTCATATAAGAAATCTCAATAAGGAAAAGAACAACAAAGCCAACATATCAATAAGGACAAGAAATCACAAACTTGCACGGCATCACCCTTCGGGCTTTTACTCTCGTCCTCACTATGCAATGTATAATATAATCAATGTAAATCATGGCACGACATCACCTTTCGTGCTTTTACTCTCTTCCTCACTATGCAATGTATAATTTAATCAATGAATATCGATACGGAATGGTACATCGTACGGCACGGCATCACCCTTCGTGCTTTACTCTCTTTCCTCACAATGCCAAACAATGCACGACATCACCCTTCGTGCTTTAACACTCTTCCTCACCCAAACAACAATCACAAACAGGGGCAAGGGAGTAAACAGAACATATATAGAAATCCCGGCAAGGGAACAATAACAGAAATATCAACATCCCAGCAAGGGTATCAAACAATGCACAACGTCACCCTTCGTGCTTTACTCTCATTCTCACCAAGACAAGTGCACGACATCACCATTCGTGCTTTATAACTCTTCCTCACCCAAATAGCAATCACAAACAAGGCAGGGAAGTCAACAGAATAGATATAGGGATCCCGGCAAGGGAACAATAATTGAAATATCAAAATCCCAGCAAGGGAGACAATATCAAACAATGCACGGCATCACCCTTCGTGCTTTACTCTCATTCTCACCAAGACAAGTGAACGACATCACCCTTCGTGCTTTAACACTCTTCCTCACCCAAATAGAAATCACAAACAAGGCCAGGAAGTCAACACAATAGATATATGGATCTCGACAAGGGAACAAAAATTAAACAATTAAATCCCGGCAAGGGTATAATTCAATAACTCTTTCTCTTTCTTTCACTTTCATTTCCATGATTTTTCTATCATTTGAGCCAATTCTCCAAAGACACAATATCTCATATTTCTTCATTATTCAATTCACAGTTTGAGCCAATGCTCCAATGACACAATCTCTCATATTTCTTCATTATTTAATTCACAATTTGAGCCAATGCTCCAACGGAAAAATATCTCATATTTCTTCATTATTCAATTCACAATTTGAGCCAATGCTCCAAAGATACAATATCTCATATTTCTTCATTATTCAATTCACAATTTAAAGACTCACAGTCATGCTAGACACCGATGTATAGATACTCGTCACCATGCCTATACAGCGTATTTGGCAATTAGCAAGTAGCAAGTAGCAAATTATAATCAACTCCTATTTCCTCAAGCTAAGGTTATACCGAACACTTACCTCGGGTCCAAAGTATAGCAATCAACCTTCTAACACCGCTTTTCCTTTAGAATTTGACTCCGGAATGGTATTATCTAGGCATAATCAACTCATGTATATCAATAAGGATTCAAATATTCAATTACATGGCCTAATTATCCATTTCCTAGCATACTTTCAAGTTTATCAAATTTCGACCCCGGGCCCGCTCGCTCGGATTCTCGAAACTTTCGAAGGAAACACTCACCCAAGGCCTAAGGATCATAAATATACGATTTTTACTTGATTTCACGGCTAATTCACAGAAAATTCTAAGGTGATTACAAGTTCTGGGTTACTACCCAATTTCTTAAATTTTTGCACTAATTTGTGTAGTTAATTAGGCTAAGATACATGCATGAAAGAAATTTATGGGTGGAAATTACTTACCTTGCAAGACCAGGCCTAAAGCTCTTAAATATGGTGGAAATCGCCTAAGGAAGGAGGTGAGAAATGAGGAAAATGGGTTTAAAACCCGTACTTAAACTCACTGCCTAAAAAGTGATCGCACCTGCGATGGCTGGGACTGCACTTGCAGTCTCGCACTTGCGATGCTGGGCAACCGCACCTGCGGTCACACCAGAGCAGGTGCACCAGCAGCTAAGTTTGCTGGTTTTTAGCCCCGTTAGGTGTCCGGAAGGCACCTGGGCCCACCTGATCCCTAATCCAAATATATTAACGAGTCCCAAATCATAATACGGACTCTCTCGAGCCTTCGGGACACTCAAAACAACGCTAAAACTCGAAATCACACCCCTGAACCTCAAGAACCAAACTTAGGAATTTTAAGCTTTCTAACTTCGCTAACAACGTGCCGAACTGACATATACATCTCAGAATGACACCAAATTTTATAGATTACTCACACAACATCCTACGAACTTGCCCGTGCGATCAAATCGCCAAAACAACATTAGATACACTAAATTAAGCCTCATAATCCATGAATCCTATCAAATTTCATAAAATATCAAATTTTCCATTTTTAAGTCCTAAACACGTTAAACGAAATCCAATTTCAACCAAACCTTACAGAAAGTGCTTAAACCATATATCAGACCTGTACCGGGCGCCGAAACCAAAATACGGGCCCGATACCATTACTTTCAAATCAAATTTCATTTTCAGTTTCCTTAAATATTTTCAGAAAACAATTTTACTCAAAAATTCATTTCTCGGGCTTGGGACCTCGGAATTCGATTCTGGGCATACTCCTAAGTCCCATATTTTCTTAAGGACCCTCCGAGACGTCAAATCACGGGTCCGGGTCCGTTTACCCAAAATGTTGACCGAAGTCAAATTTATTCATTTTAATATCAAATCTTAGCATATTTCACAGAATTTCATATTTAAGGTGTCCGGTTACACGCCTGGACTGCAGACTCCAATCGAGGCAATTACAAATGAGATTTTCAAGGCCTCGGAAGTACGGGACGGGTAATAACATAAGTGATAACCCTTTGGGTCGTCACAATTTCATTACGTAATAAGTGCATAAAAATCTGTTTCAATAAAATAAATCCCAAACTCATCCCAGAACTCGGTGTCAAAAGTGCATGGGCAAATTTTTAAGAATTATACATATGCTACAATACTTGTCCGGAGTACTAACTGGACAAGAAATTTAAAATAAAATACAATACATCTAAGGGAGACTCTGTCGGCTGCGGGTCGTCTCCGGATAGTGCAGCTCGTCTAAGTCTCTGATTCAGTCGTATCACTGCGTCAAGCAGGGCCACTATCTATGAATGTACCTGTGCAATAAAAATGCACAGCAAGTGTAGCAGGAGTACCAAAACAACGTGTACTCAGTAAGTATCCCGCCTAACCTCAAAGAGGTAGTGACGAGAGGTCGAATTAATTTAATAAAATCAAGAGTGACACTAAGCATGGATATCATAGGCAATTTAACAAGTAGCGACAGGAAGTAACAACTTCTTTCACATTTAATATTCTTAAATCCTCGTCAATTCAGTTGACAATTTAAAATTTCCAGGCAAGTAATAAGGTAAAAATCACCTAACATACGCAGCATATATCATGCGCAACCAATGCCGAGGGTCGAACGACGCGAACCAACAATAATAATCTGTGCACTGCCGAAGGGTCGAACTGCTCGAACCATAGATGCATCTACTACCCCACTCGCAAATCTATCATGCGACTCGGTCATATATAAACAATAGAGTTACCCTGCTCGCGAATCATACATGCGACTCAGGTACTCATAAATACAGATATTCACACAATAATTTCACATTTTATCAGGAAAATAGTTACTCAAGGAAGTGATAAAATTCTCTTTTAATGGACACGAAGATGATATTTTAATCTTTTCTGGAAATTTATTTTTCAAGTTCGATAAGGTTTTAAATATTATAAATTTATCAGTAAGGTTAAAAGTATGACAAATAAAACATGCTTTATCGGGAAAATAATTATCCCAGGAAAAATAAATTCTCTTTCTAGATGATTAAGGAAAATAAACTTCAACCTTCTTAGGTATTCAGTTACTAATTCGATAATATTAACAGTCTAGTTTCATTAGCAAAATTACAAGTACAACAGGTAAGGCATGCTAGTGGGTCCTAGACTATCCAGACACAATCATAATAGTAGCTACGTACAGACTCCCATCACCTCGTGCATACGTAGACCCCACAAATAGTAGCACATATTCGATTAGTTCACCTATGGGGAAAATTCCCTCTCACAAGGTTAGAAATGAGACTTACCTCGCTCCGGAGATTCACAATCGGCCTCCAAGCCCTTTCGACGACTCAAATTGATGCACAACGCCCCAAAACTATCCAAATAACGGGCAAACCAATGAAAATATACTCTAATACTTATAACAATTTAATTCATATAAATTCCTAATTCCAATCGGAAAGTTGACAAAATTTCCCTCGGGTCCACGCGCTCGGATTCCGAAATTTCCCGAAGATAAACTCTACCCATAGCCTTACTAACTCAAATATACAATTTACTCTAATTTCTGCTCAAATTCGTGGTCAAAATCCAAGAATGTAAATTCTAGGTTTTTCTTTCAAATTTCAAACTTTTTCCACAATTTTTCATGTTCAAATGTATTTATAAACCTTGTATTTAACTTGGAATGAGTAGAAACAACTTACCTTGATATAGATGACGAAAATCCCCTCCTAAAGCCCTCCAAGAATTGCCCAAACAAGAGAAAAATGAGAAGAAATGGCCAAAACCCGTCTATTAAAACACTTCACCGCCTCCAGTCCTTCCGCACCTGCGTGACTACGCCCGCACCTGCGAGCCCGCAGGTGCGACCAAACTCTCGCACCTGCGGCTTCCTCATTCCCCAGCCGCCTCCGCACCTGCATTGCCTCGTCCGCATCTGCCCCTTCGCAGATGCAGAAATAACCTTGCACCTGCGGCCCCCAGCCAAGCCATTCTTTTCCGCTTCTGCGACACCCTAGTCGCACCTACGGCCAAAACCTCGTAGGTGCGGTCACACCAGATGACAGCAGCCTCAGATTTCTCTCAACTCTAAATTTGATCCGTTAACCATCTGGAATCCACCCGAGGCCCCCGGGACCCCGTCCAATTACGCCAACCTGCTCCAAAACATAATGCGGACCTGCCCGAAGCCTCAAATCACATCAAACAATGCCAAAACCATGAATTGCACTCAAATTCAAGCTTAATGAACTTTAGAATTTCCAACTTCTATATTCGATGCCGAAACCTATAAAGTCACGTCCGATTGACCTCAAGTTTTGCACACAAGTCACATTCAACATTACGGACCTGCTCCAATTTTTGGAATCACGTTCTGACCCCGATATTAAAATTTTCACTTCCGATCGGATTTCTCAAAAACCTTCAAATTTCTATCCTTAGCCAAATGACTTCAAAATAACCTACGGACCTCCGAATTCACTTTCGATTCCCAGACTCGGAATCCTAAACGGACATCAATATCACTGAAATGCACTTCAACCCAGACTTATGAAATTTCTTCTAAAATGCTGACTTCTACCATATGCGCCGAAACGCTCCCGGGTCATCCAAAATCCGATCCGAACATACTCCCAAGTCCGAAATCATCGTAGGAACCTGTTAGAACCTTCAAATCCTGATTCTGAAGTCATTTACTGAAAAATCCAATCTTAGTCGATTCTTCCAACTTAAGGCTTCTGAAATGAGAATTTTCTTTCCAAATTGACTTTAAACTTCCCGAAATTCAAATCCGACCACACCTACAAGTCATAACATATGAAATGAAGCTGCTCATGGCCTCAAATCGCTGAACAACACGCTAGAGCTCAAAACGACTGATCAGGTCGTTACATTCTCTCCCACTTAAACATACGTTCGTCCTCGAACGTGCTAAGAACTGCTCCAGAGTTGTCTGAAACCGTTGTTACACACCTCGTGCACCTACTCGTGCTACCACCACTAAATTGAGTCGGTCAAATCCGAAGATATCCTCTTTCATCCATACAATAAGCTCAGAACCCAGTTCCAACACTTGAAATTCTCTGCTAGGCCTGTTTCCAATATATGAACACCGTATCAACTACCTTGCGATTTAGCAAAACATGACTGCATACCTTTGCTGAATTAGCACCATGCACCGCATAATTCATCATCTAACCATATCCCTGAACCTTAATAGCCAAAATTTCACGAATCTGATGCTTCGAATGCACCTCATGACACATATATATAGGTCATGCCATAACTCTTACAATACCACCGCAATGGAGGAGATGTATAGAAATTTACAACCAACTGCAGTGTTACATCCCATACTTTAATATTATGATGAGTCGTAGTAATCCATATGGGCTTGAAGGGATTAATACCATCCGTGAGATTATAGAAGATTTTCGACTATGTTATTACAAGACCCTGTAAGTTTAATAACATTGATACCATTATATACGTTTGATGTGGTATTTTGATTGGAACATTTTTGTAAAGAAAAAAAAAGTTTGAAAAAATATGATTTTATATAGTTATTATTATTACTACTTTCGAATATGCTTTAAATTATACACATAATATGAAAAGTTTACAATATTTTCTTTATGGTAATAATAGAAATTACTTTTACACAAGAAAAGAAGGTTATCTTTTTACCCTTTTAAGAATTACGTGTATGAAAATTTGTACTCTTTATATGAGATTAAGAAAATTAGAAGTTGAGAAAATATATGTATTTTTATATGAATGTTTTAAAAAATAATGTATGTGTTAATTTTTATATGGTACCCATGACAAGGATAGTAAAATATATTATAGTAAGGTATATAAAGTGTATTAAAAATAAATAAAATTTTAAGTAATTTGAGACAATTCTTAATTATGCGGATAATTGATAATTATCTAAAATATCTTGGATAAGACCACCACGTGCAGATTTTTGCCTTAGCAAAACTTGTGACTCATGCCTTAATTGATATATGTGGCAAGTCTCTTAACGTGAAAAGGGGTCCTTCATCCATCTTTGTTTGTAGGTTGCTTGGCCACATTTTATAAGGTTCTGCTCCACAATGACTCTCACATAATGGACTTTAGCATCTTTTTTTTCTCTTATCTTAAATATAGTAGATTTTCGTATTGCTACTTGCACTTAAGGTTGGGTAAAAAGTGAATGGATGTCCTATTGTCCTTAGTTTCAATTCCTGGACATCTGATTACTACCTTTTCCATTATTAGCACTAGAAAAGTATAATAGTAGCAAGATGTAGTGGGGGTTCAAACCAGTGAGTATAAAAGGAAAAAAAGGAACTTTCCGATACACTAAATTTTTGCCATCTTAAAGGGAGAAACAAATCCCTTCATTTTTTTTGTACTCTGGCCGGCTTCAAGTTCGCTGTTGATTTAGAGTTCAAGAAATGTTTTTCCTAAGGTTATCACAACGTGAAATTTCGATTCTAAAGGAGTACGGTGTAATGTTTTTCAAGAATATCATGCGGATTTTTCCCTACTCCGGGTATGTTAAGGCTATGCCTTCTTTTTTTTTTGGCATGATCCAAATTATATTGAAGAAACGAGTAAATACTCAGTTTCTATAAATTACTCTATTCATAGAAATAGTAGGGGTATCTATGCTTGATTCCCCATGCGAATTATTATTATCTTCTGTTTATGGGTCTCGAAAATACGTATGTTGATAAAGTTTATTTCATGATATTAATCAGAGGCATAATG
>ML304291.1:1621-40526 GCA_005239505.1 Nicotiana paniculata
CTACAAACGGTAAAGCATGTCGATTTTTTGTCCATAAATCCGATAATCCTGAGATTCATGTTAATACGGTAATGGAATCAGATAATGTTGAATTCTTTGAAAGCATTTATCCATATAAAACTGAATGCGATTCGTTAAGTGAAAGACCTAAATGACCTCAGGAAGAACCAAAGGAAAATACTCCAAGTGTAGAAGATCCAAGGCATAGCAAACGTCAAAGAACATCTACTTCCTTTGGACCAGATTTTGTGACATTCTTGCTTGAAAATGATCCTCAAACTTTTAAAGCAGCTATGTCGTCTTCTGATTCAGCATTTTGGAAAGAGGCAGTCAATAGTGAGATTCAATCAATTTTGGATAACCATACATGGGAATTGGTTGATCTTCCTCCTGGAAATAAGCCTTTAGGTTCGAAATGGATCTTTAAACGGAAAATGAAAGCTGATGGCACTATTGACAAATATAAAGCAAGACTTGTTGTTAAAGGTTATAGACAAAAGGAAGGCCTTGATTACTTTGACACTTACTCGCCAGTAACGAGGATAACATCTATTAGGATGTTAGTGGCATTAGCGGCCGTGTATGGTCTTGAAATCCATCAAATGGATGTTAAAACAGCTTTCTTAAATGGAGAATTGGAGGAAGAGATTTACATGGAACAACCTGAGGGTTTTGTGGTTCCTGGTAAAGAAAAGAAAGTGTGCAAACTTGTTAAGTCGCTTTATGGACTTAAACAAGCACCCAAACAATGGCATGCCAAGTTTGACCAAATAATGTTGGCAAGTGGTTTTAAAATCAACGAGTGTGACAAATGTGTTTACATTAAAAACACTTCAGGTCATGAAGTCTTTTTTTGTTTATATGTTGATGACATGTTGATAATGAGCAAAAGTATGGCAGATATAAATGCTACAAAATGCATGTTGGCTAGCAAATTCGACATGAAAGACTTAGGAGTTTCTGATGTGATCTTAGGAATTAGAATTCACAAAACTCCACAAGGTCTAGCATTATCACAGTCTCACTATATTGAAAAAGTACTTGACAAGTTCAAGTATTTGGATTTCAAAATTTTCAAGACTCCAATTGACGTGAGTTATGCACTTCAAAAGAATGAAGGTGAAAGTGACTCACAACTGGACTATGCTAGAGTATTGGGAAGTTTGATGTATATCATGAATTGTACGATACCAGATATAGCATGTGCTATTATCAAACTGAGTCGATTTACAAATAATCCCAATCACATACATCGGATGGCAATGAAACGAGTTTTGGGGTATCTGAAACATACCCAAAACTATGCTTTTCATTATAANAAGTTAAATCCACGAGTGGATATGTTTTCACAATTGAGGGTGGAGCAGTGTCTTGGAAATCATCCAAACAAATGTGCATCGCCCGTTCTACAATGGAATCTGAATTCATAGATTTAGATAAGGTTGATGAAGAAGCTGAATGGCTCCAAAATTTCTTGGAAGATATTCCATTTTGGCCCAAACCTTTGGCACCTATTTGTATACATTGTGATAGTCAAGCGTCAATAGGCAGGGCAGGGAACGTTATGTATAATGGAAAATCTCGTCATATACGATGGAGACATAATACCGTTAGACAACTACTCTCTAGTGGTGTTATCACAATTGACTACGTAAAGTCAAGAGATAACGTGTCGGATCCACTTACAAAAGGCCTATCTAGAGAGGCAGTTGAAAGATCATCAAAGGGAATGGGGTTAAGGCCTAGGACAAGTCATCATGGCAGTAACTCTACCTAGCAGACTGGAGATCCCAAGAGCTAGGTTCAAAGAGATCAAACAAATTTATGAATGACAGTTCAACATTGTCAAATAACTCAATACATTCTCGTGATGAAGACAATGTTCAGAAATAAAGGTAAAGCATTAAGGCTTTTTGATGAGTCAATAAAGCTTAAAGCTTTTTAATGATTTGCTAAGTCTGGCAGGATATGACCAGATAGTGTGTCTTTAGGATTACACGTTTAGGAATCACCTATGTGAGTGTGAAGTGTAAGTCGCTTCAAGGGGAATGAAAGTAAAGGCTCATTCTCTAAGCACTCATGAAATCGGGCGGTGTTCATGGCTGAAACGAACACAACTGTGAGAACCATAGATGGTTAAGGATTGATTGGGTGACTTATGTTGTCTAGGTATACAACAAAGCTCGACGGTTCACAGATATCAAATCTACCGATTGACCGAGTATATCCGATATAAGTTCACTACGGAAAGTTCAAAGGGAAACCTACTTATCCAGATGCAATTAATTCGAGCATGTAAAACACACACACGTCCGTGCATTCCTTTATTTTATAGTCATTCCCCATTCATGTGGGGGATTAAGCTTAGTTTAGCTTAATTTTAAGCTTAGTTTAGCTTAATTTTAAGCTTGGTGTAGCTTAAAGAGAGTGAATGGAAAATGGTGGGAAAGAAATAGAGGGAAGTGAAATTTTGAATCAGTGCACTTTGTCCCCTCATTGGAAGAAGGAAAGAAAATCTATGTGCATATATAGAAAAGCTCATCTTCTAGCTCTTAAAGAGTTGAGAAGAAGGCAAGCCTCGTGTCGTCGTCGTCGTCGTCGTCGTCGCTCGCTCGGCTCAGCTTCGGATTTGGATTTGGATTTGGTCAAAAATCGATTGATTGATTAATCTTTTTGGACAAAATTCTTTTCAAATTATTTAATTAATTAATTTCGAATCTGGAATGACCCGCGATCCATGGCCCGGTCTGGTCTGACCCGTTTTCTTTCCCGGATTATTTTAAATCCGTTTTTAAATTTCCCGCAATATTCATACCTGTTCAAAACAGCTATGGTTGTTCTGAAAGGATTCACACCTGTTCCAACAGTTATGGCTGTTCTGAAAGGTTGCAAAACCTTTTCAGAAACAGTACGAAATTGGCTATAAATATACCTTGAATCCCAGAATATTTACTTACTAAATTTTTTTATCTTCTTCTTCTTTTTCTTCTGCACAAAATATTCCAGTGTGTTTTACAGCCTTCGAGTGGTTCGCTGTTCACCGGAGTTTTTGGTACCAACACTCCGGTGAGTTAAATCGTTCTATCCTGGGAGGATATATTCCAACACCTCGGGTACTTGAGGGGTATAATTTCCTTAAGGACACACTGTGTATTCAGTGGGCTCGATTTATTCTTATATTATTTTTCATAGAAAAAACTAAGGACGGATGGACTAGCGCGCCCGCTCTCAGCACGCGCTAATGGTCGCGTTAGTCAGGTTTCTCACTGTCCCTAGTATATTCCACTAGCGTTGTCGCGCTAGTGAGGTTTCTTACTGTTCCTGTATTTTTTTCAAAAATTATTATTCTTTTATTTTACAGCAATACAGATTAATAACACTGACTTTTAAGGAAATATTTTTCACACGGTCAATGCATAGACTTTATACTCACTTTTTGTTTCGCTCCTTACTTTCCCGTTTCCTTGCGGTTTCGGAATATTAGACTTGCAAATAATTAGTACTAATATGGTAATATACCACAAGCCTTTGTTAATTTCGAAGCTGATATATATCATGGAAATAAAGAGTATATTAGTAATATGCTAAATTGTTACGCGTACTAATAATGTAAAAAAAAGAAGGTATTTCTAATTTACATAAACTTAAATAGTTTTCAAAAATAATAAATTACACCATAACAGCACAAGGAGTGAAACTTTTTTTTTCATATACGAAATGCTTTATAGTTTATTATTAGGTTTGCTTTTGTTTAAACTCCAACCATCCACCAAAACAAAACGGCATTAAATATAAATAAGAATTTAAGAATCGCATTGCTTACTTTGATTGTTTTTCAAATATAATTTAAATAACCTTAAGTACAAAAATCAATTTATATCACTTTTATGATGTTCCAAAATATATTTTATTACTAAAAAAAAGGTTAAGAACGTGAAGACAATCCGCACTTGCTTATTTAAGGAATACTGCATACATACAAATTAAAGTGAAAATACATGTACATGGAAAAAAATTATTATATGCAAACATACATTTTGCATTCATTAATGTTTTGGTGCAACCAAGGAGGGCAAGTTTTTACACTGATTCCGACTTTTACCGTTGTTTAGGCTTTCGTGCAGCTTCATCTCTATGTATAACCAGATTCACCATGAAAATTCTAGTTTAGATGTATTTGACTCATCCTGTCGTGGAAACTCATTCCCTGTAGAAATTAATTTGGTCTGATGAGTTGCATTCTGTGATGATAGCAACGAATTGACAGATCAAGAAATATTCAAATTCGACGGATGAGATATGTTTGATCAGTTACTTTTGTGTTAATTGGGCTACTGATATTGATTGCGCAAACGGGGAAATTCAAAAGAAATTTTTACAGTACACTATGGGAAACTACATTATCCTCTTTACTCAAGTTTTACTATAATTACATTTTATATACACAATTACTATTTATGTACATTTTAAGGGAATTAATAGTATTAATTAGTGTCCTAAATTAACTCTACCGTATATTTCCACTCCCTCATGTTTTTCTCTCCACATCACACCCCCCCTCACCCACGTATCACACCCCACGATTTTCTCTGCACTCGCCCACGATTCTCTTCTCAAAAATTACAAATCCTCCATTAACGCCTTATGCAACTATTCTTCAAAAATCAGAATAAATTCTTACTCTTCTTCAAAGTTCCTACCTCCATTAACGTCTTTGATTAGCTTGATTTTCAATGATGAAGAAGATATCATCAAAGAACAACCCTAACAAAGTTAAAGGAGCAGATATTCCTTTATTTGATTTGGGTGTTTTCTCAGCAAATTCACCCAAAAAGGATTCAAAATCAGCTCATGCAAAAGAAGAGAACAAGCTCAGGCTTTCCCCTTGTGAAGCTAGGGCAGAAGCTCGAACAAAGGAAAAGCATGATATTGATGTTGGTGAATCATCGAGGCCTGTCAAATCATCAAAAAGGAAAGGCAAAGAGATTGATTTCGATGATGATTTCGTCGAAGAAGAACTTGTCATTAAAGTTGCAAAAAAAGTTAAATTGTCTCCTAATGTAAAAGCTTCAAAAAAGAAGAAGGTTCTAAAATCTCCTAAAACTGTTCCCCAACAATCATTGGTGAAGGTAAGAATTTATTAGTTTCAAAAATAGCTTTTTTTTTGTTCTCATTCTTAAGAGACTATATAATTTGTGCTTTTGTAGTTTGTAAAAATTTTGTCTACATTGTGTAGATTAGTTGTAGATTTATAATTCCTGATTGTAGATACATTTGTTAAATAAAAGTTTGCCTTGTTCTCACTTTGTTTTAAAATTGTAGAAATTTTGTAAAAAAAATTGTAGTTATTCTGTTTTTTGTTTTTTAACTCTGTTATGTAATTATAGATATATTGTATTACAAATGTAGATATTTTATTTTTTAGGTTTGAGTATTGTATTAATAAGATTTTTTTTTTACTTTTGGCGCAGAATGGACCTTTTTTTGCACCTCATAATGTTGATTATGGGGTCGTTAGGTTTCAGACATTATCCGACCCTAGTATTCATGGCCAAATCAAAGATTTATTGTGTGCAAATGGTTTAAAGCTTTTCAAGAATACATGTTTTGGTTATATGCTTTGATTGCCCAGAATATGTATGCAAAAACAAGCTATTCATCTTCTAATGAAGTATGAATTGAATGCATCTGGTGCTGGCTATTTTTCAGCAGAGATAAAGGGTCAGAGGTTGAATTTTGGCTTGAGAGAGTTTGCCATGATAAGTGGTCTGAGATGTTTTACGAAAGTGACAGACTTTGGTTACACACCTACATATGACAGTAAAATAATGAGGAGTTATTTTCCAAACAAGCAAAAAGTTGAGAAGTCATATTTAAAACAAATTGTAACCAGCAAAAGTTGGGTGAACGGCGAGGATGCAGTCAAGTTGTGTATTCTATATCTCATAGAATTCTTCATTTGTCCTTCAGACAAACACAATGCAGAGTTGATAGACCATTTTAGGTTTTATTTGGTGGACTCGGGACAGTATGCGAACTAGCATAGGGTAGTGATTCTTATAAATAGTTGCTTTAGTCCGTTAGGCACAAGCTTAATCCTTCTGTTCATTTTTATCTCATTCGAGGATTCCCACTAGCTATGAAAATATGGTTTTATGAGTGTTGCTCTACCGTCAACACTGATATAGCTACAAGGGTTGCTAATTTCATCCTTCGCATACTTAATTGGTCAGCTAGTAAGGACAAGATATGGTTATCTGCAATTGAAGATAGCATGATCAAACCTGAATGGATCAAGGTAAATGACTTTTACTTATGAATAGACAATTTAATACAAATTATCTACAACTTTTATACATATTATGCCTTAGTCAAGCTCATTTATTTTTTTCACTCAGTTCACCAACTTAACTGAAACACCTGAGCTTTCTAGAATGTCTTTGCCTGATAAAGTTGAATACATACTTGAAGAAGTTGAACCCAAGTCCGAGGATCCGAAAGATGTTGCTTCTCCCTCGGGACACAAGCAGTCAATTGGAATAGAGGACAAGAATACTATTCTGAAACAAATTAAAAAATTAAGAAAAGATGTTGACAAGGTAACATATATACATAATCTTGTATGGTTTCTTTAATTTATGTTAAGCCAATATTTTCGTTAACTCTCTATATTTTAATATGTAGGTTGGATTAGATCTTGGATCATTCAAGAAAGATGTTTTTAAAGAACTAGGTAGCATTCGACTGCTACTCAATGACTCAATCAAGGTTGTTTTGAAGGTAATAAACAGTCAAAAGGATAACATTGATGCCAAGGTAATATTTAAAATATATTCATTTAACATAACTATTTTTATCACATTTAAATTTATATTATCTTTCATAAAGTATATATCCTAACAAATTGAAAGCGTGCAGTTTGCTGGGAGTTCTACAAAAATAGTTGAGCAATCAAAAAAAAAATAACAATCAACAATTTCAGTGCAGTAGTGAAAAATCAGCCCATGCCAGCAGCAGTAAAACAGGTGTATACAAAATACCTATATTATATCTACAAAATATATACAATATATCTATAAAATATCTATAATATATCTACAATATATCTACATTTTATCTACAATATATATATATATATATATATATATATATATATATATATATATATANTATGCCTATAGTATATCTACACAGATTTACAGATCTATGTAGATGTCTATAATATACCTACATATTTTCTAAAATTGTATCAACTAATATGCATTATAATTCAAATGGGTTTCCTAGATACAGGGCATGTGACATGGAAATTAATGAGAATCTTTGTGCACGTGTTTGATTTATATTCTCATTTTGAAGGAGAAATTGATAAAGAGAATGCAGGTATGAATTTGTATTCAGAACTATTTGTGTTTAGTAAAAATTTCGTACAATTTGATTAAGTTAGATATACTTATTGTAACAGTGAAGGAAGTTATGCCTGCAGAATCTCCAATACACAAAGACACAATAAGCATTCAAGGAAAACAGAAGAATGAAGAGAAGGGGAAAAATTCAATCTCCCATTGAAGAAGAGAATGTTATACAAGAAGCAGATGATTGCTGTGAACAAGTAGGTGAACCAGCAAAGTACGTTAATGTAGGTGATTCGGACGACTCCAAAGGTGAGAAAAGGGAAGTTACACTTGATGATTTTGAGCTGCCAGAGAACTTCTCCCAAATTGTTAAGTTCGGTGTGCTTAACCAAGATGAAACAACACATGTGCATCAAGGAAAAACAAGGCAGCCTGGAAACATGCTCGATCACCCTTTATTCCTTTTTACAGTTCTAGTGGCAGCAATTCTGTTGGACCTCCAATTTTTCAGATGAAGCATCCATTTACTAGGGTTATTGGTCAAGATGTTAATCCTGAGTTGTTGGAAGAATTCAAAAGGTGTTTATACCTTGGTACCGATATAGCTTCAAAGAGGTTAGTTTATACAATTTGTTCATATTGCTGAGTGCATTCATCTTTTGGATATCCACTTCGTTCAACATATTTATTGTAATTGCTATGTGTTTAAATAGGAGGAAGGCTCCTTATTCTGTAAAAGATAACCAACTTAAGTCATGGTATGATCTTGGAGTGAAAAAAGTTGATAAGAAGGAGAGATTTTATACTTTGGCAAATCCCGGACAAGTTCTCAACGACTCGGTAAAAAACATATCCAGACTATGTAGTTATTTTGTAGACTATGTAGTTTTTTTGTAGATATAATTGTGTTATCATGCCATCTCCAGACTATGTAGTTATTTTGTAGATATATTGTAGATAATTTGTAATACTGATTAAAAACAAATGAAATATATTTTTGTTGCAGCACATTGATGTTATATTATACTACCTGAGAAAAGGAGCAAAGTATGGTCCCCACAACAAGATAAGGTTTACAACCACCGATTGTATGTTCAAGACTGGAATTGAACAAATTTATCATAAGTACATCAATGCTCCTCCCGAAAAGAAGTTTGTTGTTATCAAACCCCAGGACGTCGTAGCAGAATACATATTGGGGTACAGATTACTCGCAAATGTTGCATGGGATCAAGTTGATTTCGTGATCATGCCCATCAACTTTATAGAAAAATTTCATTGGTTGTTGGTTGTTTTTGACATTGCCGATAAGGTTCTTTATGTGTGTGATTCTATGGTCTCTTCACATAATCACACCATTGTTGAATCTGTCGTCATCAAGTTTACTGTTACGATCCCACTTTACTTGTCATGCACCAGTTTCTATGGAAAGCGTCCAGACATCAACTTCAAGAATACAAAAACATACATTGAAAAAGGTGTTACTGACCCTATTGAAATTCAGTGGTTCGTCGGTGAGATACCACAGCAGAAAGAGGGATCACTGTATGAAAAAACTTCTTTTCCTTCTATCTATTTAACAGTTTTTTTTTTTTTGCTCATTGTATGCTAAATATTTTCACTTTTTACCTTTTTGCAGTGATTGTGGTGTATATGTTGCTAGCTTTGCAGAGTATGCCAGCATTGGAGACTTAGCAGTTTCTAAAGATGACCTTTCTGATATTGATCAACATCGTAGATGCTATGGAGCGCTACTATGAGACTATTTTAGGAAGAAGCAAGATAATGGTGCAATTAGTGAGAGCAAGGTGACTGACAGATTAGCAAGAAAAAAATGTGCACTAGTTGTGAACGAGAGAACACAAGTCCAGAAGAAGAAGAATTAATTGCCATTTTTTATAGAGAAAATCTAGTTAAATTGTTTAGTTGCAGTTAATTTTGTAGAAATATTGTAGACAAGTTGTTACTTATGAATAAGTTTGTTGAAGTTTAATTGTTGCAGATTTGTGCTACAATTATTTTACCCTATGTTTTGTTATTTTATCCAGGATACTAGTGCTAACAATAGGAAACATTCTGTTGTCTTTATCTTCACTGATTGAAAGTTATTAGTACTTGATCTCATTATTCTTATCATATAACTCCTTTACAACCTAATTATTATGTAGTTATTCTGTCAACTCCAGATTATGTAGTTATTTTGTAGCTTTTTTGTAGATAAATTGTAAGAACCATTAATAACTAATAATTTGTGCTAAAGATAATTAAACAATTATGTATTATAGATACAAATCATTCATAATCCAATCAAGTTATGAAAGTAGCGGGTGGCACATTCCATCAGGCAGCGGGTCTACTGGTATTTCATAAGTATTTAAGAGGCTCTCCCTCGTGTAATAAGGAGAACAATAGTTTTCATAAGACTTATTCATGTGCCTTAAGGCAGCCAAAGCATGTACACAAGGAAGTTTATCAAGCTGGAATTGTCCACAACTACATCTCTTGTTTTCAAGACAAACAATATAGCGCTTCACACCATATATCACTGTATGGATGTGATCTGTTGGAGCCTTCACCTACAATTACATTACAAACACACAATAAATTATCTACAATGTAGCTACAAAATAACTACAATGATTCTAAATTTTTCTACAATGTATGTTAATATTTTATTTTGATGAAATAAATGATCAGATGTTATTGGATATAGCTTACTCTAAGCTTCTGCGACAATGTCCTATTGTCCTCCAACTCTTTGTTGTACTTTTTCCCAAGGTATGTGAATGTACCATTTGCTTTCAATAACTTTTCATTAGTCCAACGTTCAAGAAGAGTCCTCATGTACTCTAATAGTTCTACTATCGGCAAATCTCTTGCATCTCTTGTTACCGCATTCAATGACTCTGCAATGTTTGATGTCATAGTCCAAGTTCTGTTCACCGTAGCATGTACTCAAGACCATCTGTGATAGCCAATATCGTATAAGTATGCTTTAACACGCGGGTCAATCTCTTCAATCTTTGACATTCTTTCATTAAATTCATCAAGCGTGTATGATCGCGCTGTGGCAAAGTACAATTCGCTTAACTTTAGATAACCCTTCTTGAACTTTGACCTTATATTTGTCCAAATATGCCACATGCAAGAATAATGTGGCATTCCGGGATAAACAATAGATGTTGCCTTGAAGATACTCTCATTCTGATCCGAAACAACACACATATTTGATTTTTCACCATATGCATGTTTGAATTGCTCAAAAACCACTTCCATGATGCATCATTTTCTGAATCAACAACAGCATACGCAAGTGGTAATTTGCTACCTATCATATGTGGAAAACAATTCAATTCCCATCAGAAATCTGTAGAGGAAGAAATATACATACAAACTACAAATTTTCAACAATATATCTACAATAAATCTGCAATACTTGTTGCATCCATTATGCTAGTTGTTAGCATTATTCCCCTGTAAGCTGACTTCAAGAAGGTCCCATAAACTACTACAACTGGCCTACAATATTTTCGACTGTTGATTGACGTACTAATCGCAACAAATGCATACAAGAAACGGTCATCGTCGGTCTTCTTCAATTTAACTACCGACCCCCTTCTCCAGAATATACAAATAACTAGGCAATTGACTGTAGGAGTCAGCAGGATAACCTCTCAAAAACTCGAGAGCCTTTTCCTTTGCCCTCCAAGCTTGCATGTATTTTAAGTTCACGCCATGTTCAGACAACATATCAGTTTGTATGTCTTCTGGTGTGTAAATTGTCTTAGGATCAACATATTTTGGTATAACCATGCTACCCACTACCATGGCAGTAGGTTTGCGTTGTATGTATGTATTGTCCATCAAAGAGCATGTGTGCAAGCTGTTGAATTTCTGAACCTTGAACATTGCTGAATCATTTATGTTGGTGGACTTGAAGTGCCATGTACAATTTTCCCCAACACATACCAGGCAGTAGCTACAGAATAAATACAATTTAAACATGGTATGAAAAATGTAGATTAAAAAAATAGGTTGTTTAAGCATGAACATAGTATATTTAACAATTCATATACAAAAAAACTACAAACTATCTACAATTTGTATACAAAGATATCACAAACACTAAAGAAGTAAAAAAATACAAATAAAATACAAACTAAACAAAGCGTGATTTTTGACCATTGATCTGTTCCTACCTTCTAGCACTAGATATTTTCACCCTAAATTGGAACTTGTTCATGACAGAATAGTGCTTCATTGCACTGGCAATCGTTTGCTTGTCTTTGTATACTTGGCCTACTTCAATAACACTTAGTGTATTTTCTGTTATGATTATACTTTCATATTCCACTATCGTCGGAGATGTTGGTATATCAATTAACTTCATTGTTCTAGATGAACCTGCAATCAATTAAAGCTAAATACAGTTATGAACTATATTGTAGATATTTTGTAGTAAAATTGTAGAACAATAAAATTCAATACTAATATTGATCTACACATGTTATGTAGTTTTTTGTAGAAATTGTAGAAAAATTGTAGAACAAATAACTTTTAATACTTTATATTGATCTACACATGTTATGTATTTTTTTGTAGAAATATTATAGAAAATTTGTAGAACATTGAGATATAAACAAATTTCGCTACTGATATAACAGATCAAACCTACAATTGTGTTCGAATTAGAGATACTCAATTCTAAACAGAAATCACGCACTGTTATACATAGCGGATATATTCCTAAGCTTTTGTTTTCCTTTTTCGTCTCCATGTATACTCGAACTCCCATATCGTCCCTAATTTTCATTGGAGGACAATGTTCGTTGACAATGTATTTGATTTCGATTATTTATTCTGATGTATCGATCATTAGATGCTCTCCGATTGTAGAATTCAATTGGCTATAACTTGCATCTTCGTTGACTACAATTCCATCGATATGAAAATCTCTGTATCTCCCAAAGTTATCCCAATTCCCATTTAGCTGGAGCATAATAGCTATTTTCAACATTATTGGGTGTGATTCAGTACAACTGTAGCTAATTGATTCGATTTTGCTTGTGAAACCAGAATATACAGTGAAAACAGAGTAGTTTCGAAAAATAGAGTGCCAAAATTGTGAGAGAAGCAGGCTTAATTAATGGCGAGTAATGCGTTGAAGAAAATCTCAGAAGAATCCTTTACTATCCAAAATTCCCGCGCCTAAAAAAAAGGAATGTTACAGCTGAAAGAATTCTGTTTTAATTGAGTTGTATATATTGTGTAGGAAAAAAATGTCCATGGCGGGTAATATGTTAAACATGGACATTTTTGGTAATATAGCTTCATATATGGTATAGGAATGAAAAATTTTCAATTCAAAAATAGCCAGATTTACAAGTGGTCATTTAAAGATAGCCACAATTTCAAAAGTAATCAAAATTTAGCTACTTTTTATGTAAAGATAAATTTGAATGAAAATACTGTTCAAAATCCGAAAAATACTCCAGCATAATGTACTGGAGTTCCAGCATAAATATATTGGAACTCTAGTATATTATACTGGAGTTCTAGCAACGTATATCGGTCCAACATAATATGCCGGAAGTTCATAAACAGGTGCTCGAATCTCCAGTATATTATGCTGGAACTTTCTGCGTGTTGGAGTTCCAGCATAATATGTTGGAAGTACATACACAGATGCATCGAACTCCAGTATATTATGCTGGACCGGTCTCTACTACAGCAAAATAGTGGCTATTTTTTAATGACTTGGCAAATGCTGGTTATTTTTAAATGACCAATTCGAAAACTGGCTAGCCCGTGCTATTTTAAAAGTGCAAACGGGTATGTTTTACCCTTTTTCCTCTTCGACTTCTACAAGCAAGACATGTATAAAAGTTACAATAATCGATAATAACAACAAAAATTGAAATCTTCACCGTATGCCCCTAATACATAAGTAAATATATACTTGTTACATTTTTAGTTCAATTATTTGAAAAACCTCAATATATAATAAACTATATATAAAAAAAAAACTCGTGTAAAACCCGTTTGCCGTGCTGAGTATCTACTGCCACAATCGCAGAGGTTCTATATTGAATTTGGTTGCAGCAAATCCGAGGTTTGCCACTGTCCATGGAGTTCTCGGGTGTTCTGACTTTTTTAGAAAAAGTTTAGTTTCAAAGTTTCCTATTCACATTTATTGTGCGTCAATAGTTTACTATTGTTTAAGTAATACTTTGTCAACATGAAGCATTTTGTTATTTTACGAGCTACTTGATTTGTGTTGTATATGACATTATAGTTTCAAGAAACCGAAAAAAAAAAAATTGACTTTTGTTTGACTAAAAATCAAAGGGAAGCACTTCACTGGTGAGAAGGATCTAACTACTCAAGGCTAACCCCTCCACACTGAGGGTTAGGAACAGGAAAAGGAGAATGAGTAGGACAGGCTCGAGGTCATAATATATCAACTAGCTTTCTTTATCCAAACTATTTGGGGCGGGTCAATGCTCCAAATAGTCCAAACTGCAGGACCCATAATCACAGGCCAATGAAAATCCAAAAAAGTTTTTTTTTAATTGCAGGAAATTTCAAGAATGCAACAAAAGTAGTCTGATTTGCGGATCATGACTTGGGCACTTATGAAGAGTTCACAAATTCATATTGTGCTTGGAATTGTTGGATGAATGAATCAAAAGTATGCATCATCTAAAGCTTCAGACATAATGCAATCAATTGCCCTTTTGCAAATGCCAGTCATTGTAGCCTCTGGTCCATAAACCTGCAATAGCAAAATCAACACCAATTATGCTCATCTCTTATTCTTCTATCCTATCTGAAAATTTGACGTAGGTACATATTGTATTTACAATACAGGTAAGGGCGCCTTTGCGCGTTCATAAACTATACGGATCACAGATCCTATAGCATTATCACCACTCTACCAATCAGTTAACATTCCTATATTCAAACTGGAAACCTGTTGTATCCTACCCCAAACTTCAGAAAAAATAAGTGAGTGGTTCGGAAGATGCTACAAGGAAAATAGAATGCCTAGAATCAAATAAAGGCAAATTCAGATTGTCAACAGAGATGCAGATTATATCCCTTTCTTTTCTTCTCATATGGTTAATGAGCTTTAATCCTCAAATTTCATTGACACAAAAAATTTCTCGAAAATCCATTTTTAGGACCTTCTGATGGGTCGAAATACTTAGCAACAAGCACCAAAGACTTGATTCTTTAGTCATTTAATTTTTATACAAGCACTAGATATAAACTTACACCCTAATGTTTGCAGTGTTCCATTGTTAGTTTTCCATTGGATGACAAGTTTTTGTGATGCGCGTTAAAATTTGTTAAAAGGATTATGTGCTATAATCAAAATTCAGGGACTGTTGTAGTAACCCTATAATAAAGGAGGGAAAAAATATTTTGGCCAACAAAGACTGGTTTTATACCTCAAGGGGAACTCCAAGTTCCTCTCCTAGGGCACGCATTTTCGCTAGACCAGTCTGATAATTTGGACCGCCTCTTCGTACATAGATATGCATTCTAGCTGCCTTTAGCTTGGCTTCCTGTTCAGATTAAAAGGATAATATAGTTTTACTGCCTTTTATCCATAGGAAAACTAAACAACCTGCAGTCTAAATGGTAATGCACAGCCAACCTTCTCCCTGAGAGCCCGAATAATCCCATTGAAAGTAGCAGCAACATCGGTGAAGTTAGCAATACCACCTCCAACAATGAGAGCTCTCTTACGGCCGTCAGGATTAGCAGTAGCACACTACAAAAGCATCAAAGTGGACACTGGTTAAGTTAAAATAGGATGAACACCACATGGGCATGTTAACCAGGAGAGAGAGAGAGCAGTCAAGTTCATACATCTAGAACTACTCGAGCATATTGCAGAACCTCCTCTTCATTTGGAGCCCCACTATACTCGGCATAGTTACCAAGCTCAGAGGCATAGCCTAAATCCCCTACCTGGTTAAGATATCAAAAACAGAGTATATAAACAGTGAACTATCAGAGTTGACATTTGCATGCAAGAGGAATAATGATAAAGAGAGAAAATGTTTCCTCGCATCAAGGTGTTACATCATAAGTTCTGAATATACTTACTGTATCAGCATATATAACGCTTGCACCACCTCCAGCCACCATTGTCCAGATACGCCCTTTTGGGTTCAAAACTGTGAATTTTAAAGAGGCACTAGTCTGCAAGATGTCAAGACAAAACATAACTAATGGAAACACTGCAGATTCTATGCTCCAATTCCATGAGAGCAAGTATCATAGTTGAGTAGTTCAAATACTATATAACAACAGGGATCAAACCATCATTAACATCTAATGTTTTTAATAGCTTATACAGTCAATGTCCACATATTAACAAATTTACAGGTGGGCAGGGATGATAGCCTGCCGCCAAGGTTTAAGGATAGATCTTTTCTACCTTCATAAACATTCAAGACAGAAAATTTTAAAACAGGATCTCATAAAAGATGACTTCCCAAACCCTACCCCCTAACCCCCCGCACCGCGCAAGTCCATGCCGTCAGCACAGAATAAATGTTGAATAATGGAGTCTTGCTCCAGTAGTTCAGTATCCAGAATAGATTCACGACAGTAAATCCAAGATAAAGTTTTTCTCTAGCAAAACCATTTGGACAAGAATTAACAAGTCAATCTGATAACTCTGGCCTCAAAACACCCTTGAATGAAGACGAATAATTGAACTTACTTTCTCATCCAAAGAGTGAATGAAGCTTTCAGTAGGGCTCAAAACTCTTCCAAAGGGCAGAGGAAACTCGATGCTTCCCCACCTGAAAAGTCATAGAGGGATGACACAATAGCAAACTGTTAATCTGGAAATTACAAAGATCACTATTTTTCTTCTTCTCAGACACCTTCCTAAGAGGGAAAAAAGTAAAACAAGAATAGGCACTTCAACATGCGGAAAGTAAGTGAAAATACATACTTTTTAAAGTTTTTAAAGGCTGCTGTGTCATCCAACTCTCCCCTCATATCCAATGGGTATGGCTCCCCATTTACAAGCGTAAAAGGGTTCATCTCTATGAAACTAAAATCGAGATCTGAGGAATATCAAAGACAAAACAACAATGTTGCATAATCAATGAAATAAAATTAGAGAACAATGATTTCAAAGAAACCTGTTTCAATATAATGAAAAAACTAGCTATTAAGAGCAGCAGGTCTAGTTTAACATAAACTAAAAGGAACGTTAGTTTCCTTTTCATCTGCTTATACCAATAAACAAAATTATGTTTTCCTCATTAAGTCACTGGCACTTATCTAAAATATAGCACCAAAAGATAAAAGAAAGAGAAAATTAGAACACAAATGCATGTAAGAAACATGCAATCATCGTAGAGCATGACATACCTTGAAACACATTAAAAACACTCATTAGGAAATTGCCAATTGATCCCCGTACCTGAGTCAACCAGAAACTTAGCTCAAGTATCATTAACGTTGATGAGATGTTAGTAGCCAAATGCTTTAATCTTTGAAATCAAAATACTTATTAGTACAGAACTGATAGTCCAGCAATAAGTAGACCAATATATAAACGATTTCCCTCACAGAATGAATATTGGAAATGATAGATACACAATAATACAACCTATAAAAATTATCCTCGAGAATTATCAATAATAAGGGCAGCCAGGTGCACAAAGCATCCTGCATTCGCGCAGGGTCCAGGGAAGGGCCGCACCCCAAGGGGTGTGATGTAGACAGCTAATCTAATGCAAACATTAGTGACTGCTTCCACGGCTCGAACCTGTGACCAAGTTACCAACAATGCACAATATAATAGCACGCTTTCTAAGAGTTGCTATCGACGACCTCGCATTTTAGAAAACCTTTCTCCCTATTACAACCAGACTCATGTTGGCTTAATCGAGAATAGTGACTAATTCTAAAAGGAAAATAAAAGGATAAAACAAAAGTTAACTAAAATTTTAGATCACCTCCAAGGGCAGAGTAGCAATCAGTGGAGCACACGCTTCTAGGGTCATAGGTTTTTCTGTTGGAAGGAATATTGTCTTGACCTGTATATCAAAAGAAATAAATAAAATCTGGTTATTACATTAAAGAGAAAAACTTAACTTTCTGGATATTACCAGAATAAATAAGGGTTAACCAAAATAAAAAGAACTAACAAATAGTAGTTGTTAGACGAGCAAAAAGAGTAAACTTTCTGTACCAACAAACCTTGTCCCAGTTCTCTTCAATCTCAATGCCTCCACATTCTGAAAAGCTAATAGTGCACCCCAACCTTTCAGAGACTATGGAAAGGTAATATTCTTGGTCATGGGGAACAAATGGTTCCACAATAAATGTTGTTATAGGTGCCTTGCAGCCACCCATTTCAACCTAGAAACGAATTAACGTGTGAGATGACTATAACACAATAAGAAGCAGTAAAAGAGTTCAAAACACTTAAACCCCCTGCTCACCTCCACACCAAGTCGTGCTTTGACGAACTCGGCAACTCCTGCTAGATCCAGATTCAATGCGACCAAGCCACTCTTTCCACGTTTCCCAAACAGCATATCTGGTTTTACAACCAACTTTGTCGATGAAAGCCATGGTTCTTTGTTTGTTAACTCAGTAAAATCTGTAGATTCTGTCACCTATCAAAAACCAAATAATTCTACATGAGAACTCTGGCTAGAAAAATAATCTGGGAAATGATGTTAAAAATACATAAGAAAAGAAGCGATGCACATCTAGAGCACTCTTACCTTTTTCGCCTATAATATATTTTACAATAAGAAAAAGTAGAACACAAGAGATTCATTACGAATCCAAAATTTTCTGTTGTTGGGAAGATGATTGGTACAAATGAAAATTGCAAAATCGAATTCACTTAGTATATTATCTTCTACAGTAATGAACTTTCAACTTCTGCAGCTGTATCAGATGTACTTTGGAAGATAAAGAGCTATTTCATTATGAAGGAAAACGTTATGTTGGAGCAAGTCTAATAGAGTAAGAGTTGGGATAGTAGAAAAGGACAATGACCCAGAAGAGAACTTCACAAACACAATTGATCATAACGACAAGGAAATATAATTCAACGTTTAACAGTCGGATTTACACAATAAGAAAGTAGTGAGGAATAAAAAGGAAGCAGGGGACAGCAGATTCGAGCTTAACTGATCATACAACAAGAAAAAAAAGAAAAGACGCACCGATCAAACCCCATTTTCAAAAACCAATAAAGAAACTAATAACCGAAATTTACATTACAATTCGAGAGTAAGGAGATCAATAACATAGTATAGGAATAGTAAAAAAGAAAAAGAGAGTTACTTGAGCAGAGCAGATCTGAAGATCGATGCCAGCAAGGCGTTTCAAATGCTCCTTGAGAAGCCTCTTAGAATCATACTCTCTGATCTTCTTCCTTGCCATAATCTCTCTTCACAATTCGAAAAAGATACAAACACTTGGTGGCTATATAATTGAGTAGAAAAGTAAAAGGATCTGAAATAAATTAGCTTAAGGGACAAGAATGAATTGGGTGGGTTTCACCAAACTGACATTGAAGGCTTAAGCAGTGAGAGAGAAGATGAATGAAATGAGGTGCGGGGACTAATAAGGGACCGAGTAGGTAGTTGGGCGTGTTTAACAATGATGAACAATAATGCTGCTTGGTTCTATAATTCCTGATAATGTTCTTGTTGCCCCCTCATCTTTCTTTATTTCTTCATGTGTCCTTTGTTGAATCGTATCATTATCTCATTTAAAACTTAAAAAAAAAAAAAAAAATATGTTCACATCAATTAATTTGTTTTCGCTTTTCACTAGCTAAAGCGTACCACCAAGGATGTGGTGTAATGAATGGGACTGCTCTTCGAGAGGTTTCGGGTTCGAACTATGGTTATGAAAAAATTCTTAATAGGAAGCGTTTCCCTCAAGTGGGACCTTACGCGACGCAAATCCGAATATAGTCGGGCTCCAGGGTGCATACCAGACAATGAATGAAAACCAAAAAAAAAAAAATCAAAGCGTAAAAAAAATCTTTGGCAAATGAGCATCAGTAAGACTCGAACGCAGTTACCAGCAGAAGATTTTTTATTTACTCATTATTAAGCGATAAAAATACACAATAATATATATATATATTGCACTTATTAGTTTGACGTAAATATCATTCATAAATTAATATTAGCTTTATTGGGTATGAGGTATGGAAATAGAATCTCCTTCTGACTTATAGTGCAAACCCCCTGCCCCCCGGGTCTTTTTTTTTAGGTAATAAATGTGCATTTCGACATCGCAACTCACTTGAAAAAAATAATTTGAATATAGAAGTATTTTAATATATATGTTGTGTCTCACTTAACTATAGTTGATTATTATATATTAGTACCTTAATTTTATCATTAATTAAGTAAATAATTTAATTCGGTGCAAACATGCAAAGTGAATAAAATTGTCATATGACACAGTGGTTCTTGAACTGCATGAACGTTACGGACATTATTTGAAATCACAATTGTGTGTTTCTGCCTTTCTGGACATATTAATAATTAAATCACATAAACAATTCTCACTTAAGTATAGTGATTATTATATGTTATTACCTTCATTTTATCATTAATTAAGTAAACTAATTTAATTCGGTGGTAACATGCAAAGTGAATAAATTTGTCATATGACACAATGGTTCTTGAACTACATGGATGTTACGGACATTATTTGAAATCACAATTGTGTGTTTCTGGACATATTAATAATTAAATTACTTCTATTATTATAATCTTTCGAAGTTCAGTGATTCCTAATTACTCAAAGAGATAATCAAAATACTTTGCACCAACACTAAACGAAACAGAAATGGACCACTATCTCGTGTCAAGATTCACACTCAAAATGGATGTCATATATGTTGGTTTGTCTACCGATTCATTTACTTAGTAGGCGTTTGGACATAAGAAATGTAAAATCTCAAAAAATTGCGACAAAAAATTTCAAGTGCAAATGGTATTTGAAATTTAGAGTTGTGTTTGGATATAAATTTCAGTTTTGGTTGTTTTTGAAGTTTTGTGATTGATTTGAGTGAAAATTTTGAAAAAATAATTTTTTGGAGTTTTTCAAATTTTCGAAAAGTTCCAAAATGCATCTTCAAGTGAAAGTGAAATTTTTATGAACAAACACTGATTTCAAAAAAAGTAAAATTTTTTATAAAAAAAGAAAAAGAAATTTTTTTTTATGTCCAAACGGGTTCTTAGAGTTAGAGGGGAGGTGAATCATACCGAAGGTGATTTTACTTTAAGTTTCTGATTAAATTTACCTATTTTTAATTTGGAGTAAATTAATCTTTTCTCCATGAATAATTAGATCAAAGCATATTCTTAGCGAAATATTATTCACTTTTTTTACTTTTTACAAATAAATATAATATTAAATAAATTTGTATTTAAATTGCTTTTCTAATATCTAGGACAATAAAATCAAATAAAGTTTGATTATTACATATTTCTTTATCAAACTAAGTAAATCCTATTAATATTTAGGTTAAAATTAATTAAAACTTTATCCCAAAAAAATCCAAACTTTTTAGCAATCGAAAATAATGCGATGGATAGGTGGTGGAAGATGTTTATTCTTTAACTCTTTTTTCTTACAATTAATATTTTTATTGGTAAGTAAAAGATTTTTATTTACCAGTAATATATATAAAGTATAAAAAGTTAATTTCGGGAGAAAAAAAGAAACAACAAAAAAACTTAGAGTCCGGATTGTTATTTAGTTCGATGGTAATATATTTTTTTGTAGTATCATTTTTAACTACTTTGGTGATATTTTTATTAGCTTGGTGTCTGCACTTCACTGAAAACTTATCTATTTTTTACTCAGTTAGTTAAATAAGATAAATATTTTTTAGAAACTTAAATTGTTTTTGTTAGTTTTTATTTTGTAACTCAAAATATATTTTTATTAATATTTAAGTAATGTTCAGAATTTTGCGCTTATTAATTCTAAGTACAAATATATTCTTAATTAATGACTTGTCATTAACTATTTTTTTTTAAAAATGTATTCTAAATAAGTTGTCCTTATTATTATTCCTTCTTTTTGAATTTATTTCGACGAACGACAACTCCCTATGTTTTTCATATATTAAGTTATTTGTTGCAAAATATTAACTCAATTTAATTTTTAGAATTTTACATTTTTATATTAATATCTAGGAGGCCCAGGACCAATATTTTCATTCTCAAATTCGAAAAGACCAAAAGATTTAATTTTCAATTTATGTTATAATGAAAAAAATATTTTCATATTTTGTTTAGTATTAGTCACAAAAATAACAATAATATTCGTATAATATTTTCACAAAAGTTATCATAGATCACAATAACGTATTGGAAAACTTCAATCATACATGATTTCTTCATCTTATGAGCTAGCTAAATATAAAAATATCTATTGTTTTCAATAAAAAAAAATTGACTTTTATTTTAGAATTTTATATAATTGTCTAATAATATTTACATAATTTTCAAAAAAATTTATACTCATTAATATTAGTACACGCGCAAAAGCGCGTAGAGTGAAACTATTAAAGTAGAAAGCATAATTAAGGGTGTTCATGGTTCGGTTTGGATCGATTTTTTTCAAAAAAGAAATCAGACCAAGTAAGTCGGTTTTTTAAATATTGGAACCAATCCAAACCAATTAAGTCGGTTTTTTATCGATTCGATATTTGTCGGTTTTTCAATTTTTTCGACTTTTTATCGTTTTTTTCCCTTAAATATAGGACATACACTACCAAACGCATATTCTGGCAACTACATTTTCAACATAACACTATCAAATCAACTACTCTTTGAAAAATTTATCATTTACCAATATATGTTGATGATAATTGAATAAAATAGTGATGACTAATTTAAGTACTCAATTAAAAATCGATTTACTTTTAGCATGAAATAAAAAATATATACACTTAGCGAAAGAAAATTACCAATCAAACTAGAATGTTAAGGCAAATAATTAGATTATTAAATAGCAAAAAAATAGACTAATAATATAAATGACTAATATATACCATAAAATTTTAGAAATTTTATATAAAAAATATACATATATATAGGTATAATAATAAATTTAAATAGCTACTTTTATAGTCGGTTTGGTTCAATTTTTTCGGTTATTTGTTGTTTGAAACCAAAATCAAACCAAATTTGATCGGTTTTTAAAATTCAAAACCAAAACCAAACCAAACCTACAATGTATCGATTTTTTTGGTCGATTTAGTTCGGTTTTCAATTTGGTTGGATTTTTCGGGTTTTTATAAATACCCCTGAGCATAACCAACCTAATCCTTGATATGAAGAAATTAATTGAAAATTCAATTGCAAAAGGACAAATTATGACGTGAATTTTCTTTTTTAGCCAGACGTGATATAAGGGGTGACCACCCAAGCCTTTCACAAGTTTATGTGTTTTAACAATTATCATAAAGAGCACAATTAATGCTACAATGTCATAAGAATAAGTTTTCATCCTGCTAATAAGTTGAAATGACTTTCAAAAGAGCGTGACAAATTTAATTTCATCATTCAATTTTAAAGGTATTTCGTTTCACTAATAATTTATGCTATTTCTCGGCCATCGCAGTCTAAAAGCAATATTTTAAAATACAAAATTAAAATAGGGAGCCGACTCACAGAGCTGACAATTAATCACGGACAACTTACGTTTTATAAGGCTAATGTCTCCATAAGTAAGACACGTACCACATTCACAATTTATATCTTGCAATATTCACCTTAATACGCTTTAATGATCAAAGATTAAAGTTAGCTCTAATAAAGTACTGGAACACATAATAATACGATTTTATAGTAGGTCGGTATTGATTAAGAAAATATAAATATTGAAGATAATCCCGATCCTTGTATACCGTAATTAGTCTTTACTGTGAGAGAATATGTAAGCGTCATTTTTTTTAAAATGTAACATTCTAACATTTATTTAATGAAATAACATCAAATCAATCTTCATCTTAAATTGAATGTCATAGTTTGATTTTATATCAAAGACTAAGAAAAACTTGATACTTCAAGTTTTTCAATAGCAAACCTTTCATGCAAGTAGCGATCACGAGCTTAATTAGCTTTCATAGATTGTATATTGAGAAAACAAAATTAAGGCGGAAGAGATTCAAATCATGTTATTTGGATATAATAGAATTCATGATTTGAGTGTCACATATTTAATTAACAAGTTATTTAGCTTAAAAGAGAGAAAATTAACCATCCTAAGTATTACCAATCTAAGTGTAGCTTGAAAAAGAATTAGAGAATGTATTATTTGAACGGAGAAGGATCAAACTTGCCCTTAAACTATTGAAAATGGAGCATTTATGCCTTCCGTTTACATTGGGACACATAATTACCCTCACCGTTAGTCACATAATTAATTATGCGTCCCCAAATTTGCTTTGTTTTATTGTTAACTCATCAAACTTGCATAAAAAACTGTCGAAATACCCAATTCACAAGCTGAGAGTTCCACTTTATTGTATCAGTGTATGTACGATTAACCTAGAAAAGAGAGGAATTTATTGGTGTTAGAGACGTAATTGGGTTGTTTTTCCCATTTATTTCTATAGCAATTCTCTCCATTTTTTGTTTTGCTGCCATTATTCATAAAACCTTAATTTTCTATCCTCTCTCTCATCTATCTTCTCATTTGGAACTCGTTTGTTCTATATTGATTATTTGGGGTTTTTCTATACAAATTGTTGAAAGGAAAAAGAGCATACAAAGGAAGAAATGAAGTTCGGTACTGAATTTTTTGGGATAAAAGTCAAGGTGTGATGGTGGTTGATGAAGAAGTGAGAAAAGTGAGGAGGGAAGTAGGGACCAAAGGTTTTTGATATTGGAGAATTAATTAAAAAATTATTTGTGAAGGTATTGTTTTCCAACTTGGAGCTCCAAATCAGCAAAGAAAATACTTTTTATAGCGAATCTATAGCTGATGTGGAGTCTTTTGTGCCCAAAAGCAACGGAGGGTTTCAATAGTTCGGGGGCGGGGGGGGGGGCAATTTAAATCCTTTTCCGTTATTTGAAAGAGCTAATAACCAAGAAAAAGTACACAAAGATGAGGGCTGATTTTGGTGGGAAACATGCTCTTATATTCCCGCCATTTGTAAAACGCATGAACCAAAACGACGTCGCCATTTATATCCACGCAGCAGCTCCTCCCTGACACATGTAATAGTACCAATATACCCTTCACAGTTACATAATTCCAACTGGCAATCAGTGGAATTCCTTGTAAATCCGAGACTCTTTTCATATCAGTGCTGAATCAAATTCCCAATACCCCGTCGATTTTCAAATCACTCATTCGCTCCCATTCTCTAAACCCCTTTCTTTCACCCAATGCTTCCTTAGAAATTTGCAGTTTTCATTTTTGTTCATCAATTTTTTTTCATTATTTTCCAATCGTTTCCTCGTGCTTAGATTTTCAACGTTTTTTTCACTGTTCGGTCCGTTTTTCAGTGCTCATTTGAACAGTTTTCGTGTTTATGAAATATAGTACTATTTCGAAACCCTTAATCTGCTCATTGCGCCGCGCACTACCCTCAGCTTTCGAGTTTTGAAACCCTAATATGGTTTTGTGTTCTTTGCTCTACCCGTAAGAACGAACTATGTGAGTTTTCCCCCTATATTTGCTTCTTTAATTTGAGCACGTTTCCTCTTTGCATGTGACTTCAGAAATTCTAATTTGTCGTTAGAATCCCAGTTTTGTTACCGCGTCGGGCTTTTTCAGGCTTTGTGCTTTATCAAATGGAATATATCTGGAATCATTTGTCACCTTTTTAGTAGATTCGCCAACCCTAGTTTTGAGGTTGGAGTCTAAGTTTTTGAATATGTTGTATTGTGTTGGAGCCGAGGGGACCATTGGAGCAAGTGTAAAGTTATCTCATTGTGACTTATAGGTTGCAGATCATAGGCTACGCTGCCTACATTATACACCTCGGGTTGTGGCCCTTCTCTGGACCCTGTGTAAATGAGGCTTGAATTGGAGGTTGTGTTTTTTGGGGGGAGTCTTTTGTGTGAAATATAGTACTATATTGGTTAGACTTTTGTTATCTTTGTTTTTGAGAGCTTGTTATTTATTATGCAGTAGCTTTGGTGAACCTTATTTTGTCATACTTGGAGAATTTGGTGTTATTTTGTTTCTGTGACTTTAAAGTGTCAGCTCTTGACCATTCACTGTTGCATTGTTTTACTATGCGGGTACAGAAAGCCCCAAGTTTATCGGAATAAGATAAATGTTTTGTTCTTGTCCAGGACATACCATGTTCAATTAAAGTTGATAAATTGTATAATGTGGAAATCTTCTGTAGGCTCTTAATATATTCTTTTTTTTTTGCTCAAGTTTTGCTATACTTCTGTTGGAAGTCCAATAATTTTCATGAGAACATGTATAATGAGTATCAACTTCACACACACAAAAAAGTGTAAATTGTGTCTCAATAGTGTTATGAGTTGTTCATTGATTGTGGTGGGTCCTGTGTTGTTTTTATGCTTTCTTGGAAATTAAATTTTTCTTAAAATCATGGATTATGGTGGCTATCATAGTGATTTCACGTTTTCCTTTCCCTATTTTTAATTTATCTCCAAGTTATTGTATATCCTTAAAGAGTCTCTTCATCTCTTGCCTTTTGAATTTCCCAGAGCTCGAAGGGCTGTGCTTGGCAATTCATTAATTGACCTCATTTGTTGCATACCAAGAAATTGCATTGGATAATTTGTGCTTGGGGTAAAAGAATCATCCTTAACAATGTAGAGAGTGCATATTTTGTGAATTCTTTTGCACATTGGGGAGTATTATTTACTTGTTCTCTTTTATCTACAAAAAACTAAATACTTTTTTTAATGGGCAACTCCGCAACTGATAACTGATTCAGTACTTATTGACAAAAAATGGCGAGACATTGGGTTCTGGTGAGTTATACGTCTCATAGATATAACTATGAAAACAGTGTGAGATTGTCCATATGAGTTTCATGTTTTTTGAAATTCTAAAGGAATGATGATTTAACAATGCTTATTCAGCAGACATATTTTAGAGTTTTGAAACTGGAGTTGTTGGAATTTGTAGACAGGATCTCTTAAGATTACATTTGTTATATTCTCCTTCTTTCTGTAACTTATGCACTTTTTGTGTTTTCTTGTCCAGATTAGTCTAGGAGTCATAGCCATACAATGCCAGAACAAAGACAAGGAAATGGTCCCCCTGCTAATGGGAATGCAGCAGGTGGAAATGCTTATACAATTGACTTGAACACTTTTAGTAGGCGACTGCAGGATTTATATTCACACTGGCGTGAACATAAAGATGAGTTTTGGGGCTCTTCTGATGTCCTTGCTATAGCTACTCCACCACCTTCAGAGGACTTGAGATACCTGAAATCCTCAGCTGTAAATATTTGGTTACTTGGATATGAGTTCCCTGAGACTATAATGGTCTTCCGAAACAAGCAGATACATTTTCTCTGTAGCCAAAAGAAAGCTTCATTGCTGAATGTTGTGAAATCGACTGCTAAAGAAGCTGTAGGTGTGGAAGTTGTCATGCATGTGAAGGCCAAAAGCGAGGATGGATCTACTCAAATGGACAACGTGCTCCATGCTATCCGTGAGCAGTCAATATCAGATGCTTATGATGCCCCTGTTATTGGATATATTGCACGAGAAGGCCCTGAAGGAAAGCTATTGGAGACATGGACTAAGAAGATAAAAGATTCTGGCCTTCAGCTTATTGATGTGTCGAATGGACTTTCTGACCTTTTCGCTGTGAAGGACCAAAATGAGCTAACAAACGTGAAGAAAGCTGCACATCTGACTGCTTCTACTATGAAGAACTTTGTTGTTCCGAAGCTTGAGAAAGTAATTGATGAGGAGAAGAAAGTAACACATTCCTCATTAATGGATGACACAGAAAAGGCTATTCTGGACCCTGCTAAAGTCAAGGTGAAGCTGAAAGCTGAGAATGTTGATATTTGTTACCCTCCAATCTTTCAGAGTGGTGGTATTTTTGATCTTAGACCCAGTGCTACAAGCAATGATGATGGTTTGTATTATGATTCTGCCAGTGTCATCATATGTGCAATTGGTTCACGATACAGCAGCTATTGTTCGAATCTTGCCAGAACGTTTCTAATTGATTCCACTCAGGTGCAGACTAAAGCTTATGAAGTACTTCTTAAAGCCCAGGAGGCAGCAATTGGTGCATTGAAAGCTGGTAACAAGCTTAGTGCTGTTTATCAAGCAGCTCTTGCTGTGGTTGACAGGGACGCTCCTGAATTGGCTAACAACCTGACAAAATCTGCTGGGACAGGGATTGGTCTTGAGTTTCGGGAGTCTGGGTTGATCCTTAATGCTAAGAATGATAAACTGTTGAGACCGGGAATGGTTTTCAATGTGTCACTTGGTTTCCACAATTTGCAGAATGAGACCAAAAGTGAAAAGAGTCGGAATTATTCACTTTTGCTAGCAGATACAGTGATTGTCACAAAGGATGGCCATGATGTGATCACCCATTTGAGTTCCAAAGCTTTGAAGGATGTGGCCTATTCCTTCAATGAAGATGAAGAAGAAGAGGAGCCACAAGTGAAAGCCAAGTCCAATGGTAGGGAGACCATGCATGCCAAGGCAACACTTAGGTCTGACAATCATGAGATTTCAAAAGAAGAGAAGAGGAGGCTGCACCAGGAAGAACTTGCCCGTCAGAAGAATGAAGAGACTGCTCGACGTCTTGCCGGTGCAGAAAACTTAACTGGAAATAGCAGGGGCACTGCTCGGACTTCAACTGATGTTGTTGCCTATAAGAGTATCAATGACCTGCCACCACCCAGAGAGATGGTTATTCAGGTTGACCAGAAGAATGAAGCCATCCTTCTACCAATATACGGTAATATGGTTCCTTTCCATGTGGCTACTGTTAAGACTGTTTCAAGCCAACAGGACACCAACCGTAACTGCTACATCCGAATCATATTTAATGTTCCCGGTGCCCCTTTCTCACCTACTGATGCAAATGCATCAAAGAATCAAGGTGCCATTTACCTAAAGGAAGTTTCATTTCGTTCCAAGGATCCTAGGCACATAAGTGAGGTGGTCCAGGTGATTAAAACACTTCGACGTAATGTTATGGCAAGGGAGTCCGAGAGAGCTGAAAGAGCAACTTTAGTGACTCAGGAAAAGCTTGTCCTTGCAGGGAATAAATTCAAGCCAGTTAGGCTGCCTGACTTATGGATCCGTCCCACATTTGGTGGTCGTGCACGAAAGCTTACTGGTACACTGGAAGCTCATGCCAATGGTTTCCGGTATTCAACCACAAGACAAGATGAACGTGTTGACATCATGTATGGTAATATCAAGCATGCCTTCTTCCAGCCAGCAGAGAAGGAGATGATTACCCTTCTTCACTTTCATCTGCACAACCACATCATGGTGGGGAACAAGAAGACCAAGGATGTTCAGTTCTATGTTGAGGTAATGGATGTGGTCCAAACACTTGGAGGTGGAAAGAGGTCTGCATATGATCCAGATGAGATTGAGGAAGAACAGAGGGAAAGAGATCGGAAGAACAAAATCAACATGGACTTCCAGAATTTTGTGAACCGGGTGAATGATATTTGGAGCCAGCCTCAGTTTAAGGGACTCGACCTGGAATTTGATCAACCTCTGAGAGAACTAGGGTTCCACGGGGTTCCCTATAAATCATCCGCTTTCATTGTACCAGCCTCCAGCTGTTTGGTTGAGCTGGTAGAGACCCCATTCCTTGTGATAACCCTAAGTGAGATTGAGATTGTTAACTTGGAAAGAGTTGGCTTTGGTCAGAAGAACTGTGATATGGCTATTGTTTTTAAGGACTTCAAGCGTGACGTCATGCGGATAGATTCAATCCCTATTTCATCCCTTGATGGCATCAAGGAATGGCTCGACACAACTGACATCAAGTATTATGAGAGCAAGGTGAATCTGAATTGGCGTCAAGTGTTGAAGACCATAACTGATGAGCCACAGAGGTTTATTGATGATGGTGGCTGGGAATTTTTAAACTTGGAAGGTACTGACTCGTCATCTGGAGATTCAGAATCAGACCAAGGTTATGAACCTTCAGATGCTGAACCTGAGTCAGATTCTGATGATGATGAGTCTGATAGTGAATCTCTGGTGGAGTCTGAAGATGATGAGGAGGAAGATGAAGATGAAGAGTCAGAGGAAGAAAAAGGTAAAACATGGGAAGAGCTGGAGAAAGAAGCAAGCTATGCAGATAGGGAGAATGGGAATGAATCAGATAGCGAGGATGAGAAGAGGAAGAGAAAGAAGAATTTTGGCAAGTCACGTGTTGGTCCCAGTTCTGCTTCCAGCAAGCGAATGAAGTTCAGGTAGATGTGTTAGAAGGCTGTTTCTTTATTAGGTTCCTTCAGGATGCGCAGAATCAAGCTGCCTAGAAATAGTTGTCTTAACGTATTCTAGATCTTAGAATTGCTTTTATTTTGTTTCTTCTTTAGCTGCTTTTGGTTCCAAGTAGGTGGTAATTTTGATCTTGTAAATTAGTAGCGTCAAATCTGTGGAAACATATTTCTAATGCTTTTATCTTTGAGAAACCTGTTGTCTGAAAGTTGCATATATTTGGCTAATTGTCTGGGGACGAATTTTAAGCATGTCAGATTAGAAATGCTAGCTGTACATGCCTTAGCTTGACCTTATCATTCTGTTTCGTTAGGAATTGTTAATATTCTTGTAGCAATAAGACAATCTGCTAGATCTTACGCCCCACATCCCAGCACAGAAAATTGTTCCCAAGAGACACGGCAGGCATATTGATCATGAGTAGAATCTTTTAGGCAATAAATAAATAACAATGGGATAAGTGATGATTTTTATTCCATTGTTAACATTGACAGCCATGCTTCTGTTAAATGTACTTCGTCGAAAGGAAAAAGAAAAGCAAAAAACAAAAAAAGATGCATACGATTTCGAATACATTTTCCCATTTTTGCACTGTTGCCCCTAGTTCTTCAAGTAGCTTAACTGAAACTAGAACTAAAGGGGTATAAACCACGTGGCACCATATTTCTAATTTTGCCTTATGAAATCAGGCGGTAGGACTGGTGGTAATTTGCGAATGGCTGTACAGACAAATTGCCAAACGTGTCAGCCACATACATTCATCAACTTGTGTACCAGTTTCAGATCATTTCACAAAAGATTTAAGACATGCAGTCACATTCTCACTTCTCCTTCAGTCCTCTTTTATTTCTTACCACATGAGGAAAATGATGCTTGCCTCTATGTATTTCCACTCATTCAACCCCTCTTTACACCTCAAACCAAAAATGTTATCAGTCCGCAGAAGAATGACATCGAAGAGAACCTCGTCAGTGATGAATCATCAAAGTACATCAGTGTTTTGGCGACATAGCATCTCTATAAAACATAACAGATATGAACAGAAGTTGCAACCACCAAATATAATTATGACGTTTGTGCACACGTCCCAGAACTACTTCCTCTCATGAAAGTTTAGAGGAGGGAGTCTGCAAAGCCGTTTTATAACAAATTAACCTCCACTTTGCATTGAGAACTGAGGCACACGACCTAGCGGAATGATTAGATCTTTCATGATCTCATATTCTGCTGCGCTTATCTGAGCACCCTCAAGCACCTGTTTAGCCAGCCAAAGGGAACAAAAGAACTTCAGTCCAACACATACTCAAAATACATAGTCAAGAAACTACTAACATCTCATGCTGGAAACTCTGAAATCCTTTCCTATGATTTTAGTTTTCGTACAGCACGATAAGCAGTCATTATTTACTCCTAACAAGGTAAGTGAATATTCTACCACTAAGTACAGAAGCAGTACCCAGGATCATTTTCTGAAATATTCAAGTTCAACTTAGTGATAGCTGCTACCATTACAACATAGGCATTTATGTCCTTTTATGTAATCTGGAAGGTGGCAAACCTAGTGAAGATTAGGAAGAAACAACTAGACCTTGGGAAGGAGGATACCAGAGAAGAAAAGTTAAGAGTGCAAAAAGGAGAACAAAATTGCGTGACAGCAACCAAAGTACAGCTTTGGAAGATGTCAAACTAACGTCAATCAAAACAATATACTACATATGAAACAGAACATGAGAACGTAGAAGCGCATAATCCCAGAATTCTACCTTCGGAAGCAAAGTCCTTCTCCCTGTCATATATGGAGTCAGTACAGGTATCCTACTTATGGAAAGAGCATCCAGAAACAGAAGAACAATTAGTTGCCACTGCTTCATCCTGAATGCAGGGAGTGGATCCACAAAAGACATTGTATCTATCAAAAGAACCTGCACATGTCAAACCAAGAAGACTTATCCTCACATGTGATGATTACAACATTAATCGTGACATGCAATGATATTCTTAAACCACCAATACACAACATTAATCGTGACATGCAATGATATTCTTAAACCACCAATACCCATCATCTACCCAACTACGCATCACAGCCGACGGGGATATGTGAGTAGATAACCAACCCCCTACACGCATCAAAGAACCTCCTATAGCTTTGAAAATAAACATCAAACATCATACTTATGATGACGCAAATGAAAATACTAAATCTCACAAGCTTACTTTCAGTAACTTCAAGAGTCATAGCCAACTTTTCCCATTAATTTGTTTGTAGAAACAAAATTCTGTCCCATTACCACCACCGGCCAATTACATACTGCTCCGAAAAATCTTTCCATCATAATGACTGGGTGGTTCTTGTACTGACTCCCTCCCCAACCCGTCACAGAATGTCGATGTGTCTGTGGGTGAGTGAAAAAGAAAGCCACAAAATTTGAACTTTCAGGTACCCTAGACAATCCTTTAAAAGCTTCCTGCATTCTACAACTTCATGCAATGCACACTACTAATAGCCAACATACATAAAGCATATGTAAAGTATCCCCTACTAACAAATGAAGTCCTAACAAACAAAACCATGAGATTAAAATTGCTTCCTAAGACCAAACCAGATCAAAAAACTAAATTGGGTCCTAACTGCACAAAATAAAACATTTAAACTCTCCTCAGAGCATGCAGAAGTCATTGACTTGACTACTTCCACAATTCTCTAAAATGGCTTGGGAAGGGGAAGTTTACTATCTGATAGCGTAAACATACCAGTCCTTGTTCTAAAACTGATATTGGTACAGGCAGCCTAAGGTCAGCAACCAATCCCGGCAATGCTCGAGCAAGACACCTAGCAAGGGTCTGCTTGATCTCAGTTGACCGGCCATCAGATAACACAATTTTGCGAGGATATTCACTTCCATTGATAGACAAATACTCCTCATTAGAGCTTTCATCATTGCCATATATGAATGACAAGGACGATGATGATATCCATGTGAAGAGGGAATTAAACATCGTAGCGAAAGGTGACAGCTGAAGAAAATTAGAAAACACACAGAAACCAAAAAAGGTTAAAAAGGGAGAAGGGGGTTTCTTGGGTGGAGGTTGGGCAAAAACAATAAACATCAGTAGCAAGTTTCACAAGTGTAGAAGGTTCGATAAGCAACTTACATTCAAATTAAACTCCTCTGGTGGACTATCATACCAAGAGTCCTCTGATTCAAAAACATCATAATTTGGCACCCCTGGTTTTCTTGGCCATTTTAAAGGAGCTGGTTCTGTATCAAGCACCTCATCGTTCTCCTGAAGTATTGCTTCATCCACTTCTTGTGGAGGTGGCAATATTATAATCCCGGCGGTGGACACTAAAAATCACATGCACAACAGAACTCAAAAGCTATTAGATCCAAAGAGTGTATGACTTACTCATAAAATCTCCATTAATATTCCTAATATGGAGAGTCAATGAAATTGTCATACCAGCATCAGGGACATCAGAACCTGAGGCAACAGCCTCTGCTGCTTGTTTTAGTGCTGCTGCACATGCTTCGGCAGATTCAAATCGACATGAATCATCATCCTCTTCCATGTTTGTAGGGCCTGATTCCCTATTAGCTTGATCCCCTTCTTCTGATATTTCGGATGAACTCTCCGTTATTTTTCCAGTGCCATTATCAACATTTTCATCAGCCCAAGTAACTGAACGAGCCATTTTCTTGTACTTTGAGGATTTTAGAGAAGATCTGAGCGATTGTTTGTCACGTGCATCATCTGATGCATATTCTCTTCCGGCATCAGACATATTTAGTACCTCAAGACTTTTGTTCTTGACATCATGTTGGCAAGGACCAGAAGACACTTCTCCAGTGTTAAATTTATCGACCTTATAACTTCTATTATTCGGATCTGTTTTTTCTGTTTCTTCTCCAAAATGTAACTGCAAGCCATCAACTTGCTTCCCCAATATAGAAACATCAACATCCCTAACTTCATAGCTTGTTCTTGTTTGTGCTTCTTTAATCTTTTTACTTGAGACATCATTTACAGGTGCTGGTAACTTTGAAATGCTATAACCATCTTGAGTTATTATAGTGCTGGAAAAGTCCATCTCATATAGTATCATGTTTTTCTCATTTTGGAGTTTGGCCTGCTTATTCTTGGAACCTGACAAATTAAAAGTATTTTTCTTGATCAACAAAGGCGTACATTGATTAGCTAGAATATGAAGTCTCTTATTCTAATATAATATTTCAATTGAAGTGACTCCAGCAAGCATAAGCATGTAGGTTCTTTTCTCTGTTAACTACATATGCACATTTAGATCATTGAAGTTCTCATACCTTTCTTAATGTTGTTCAACGATGCTGGCTTCACATTTCGTTCTGTCTGGGGAACATAGCCTTCAATCGCGTCAGATGGACCCATCCACTCTTCCATTGAAACTTCACCACCCTTTACATCCACCTTTTCCTGAATCTTCAACTTGGATAATCCTAGATCTCCATTTTCCTTCACATCCTCTGTGGAATGCAAATGCAATCCCACAAATAGCTTCAGGACTTCATTAAGTTTTGCTGTATTTAAAGTAGAGCTTCTCTCATCTTGCAAGCTACGGGCAAATGCTCCACTGTTGACAGCACAGTTTGTTGAACAGTACATGTATGTTTCATGAAGATCATAAACTTTATGCTCCTTCAATGATATCCGGTAATGTCCCTTCCTAGGCCTTTCAGAAGGCAGAGAATTGCTACAAAGAGGATAACCACACATGTTTGCTATTGATCGCTCGGTTACTACATCCTGATAATCTCTCCGAGACAGCAAAGACCCAGCAGCAAAGAGTTGGTTTTCATATTTAATGCCTTCAAGAAGGCAGAGTTGCAGCTTGTGGATAGCATCTTTAACAGCGATGACTTCTTCATTTGCCATCAGAGAAGTCTTCCCGAGTACTGATAACAAGCAAAATCTCGTTCATAAGTTCACAAAATACATGACAAGAAATAGATATTGAAAATGAATCTCACCCATTATGCAAGTTACAAACCATAAAAGTCCATGGACACCATAGCATATATGAGAACATCTAATATAGCATTTAATACCTTATACAAAAAAGCTAACTTATTTGGCTAAATTACTAGATTGTTCAAAACAGCACAAAATCTAGTCTGAAAATAATAACATTCTACCAGCAATTTTTCTTTTTTGGCTAAATTACTAGATAGCCTCTCAAAGGTGGCACAATTTGTCAGCTAGACATACAAACTTAGACAATGATCAAATAGACACTTTTGTTTGGTAGGTAACTTAGCTAATGATCAAATAGACACTTCTGTTTGGCGGGGGTGTATCCCGTAAACAGATGAGCGTGAGAATGACTTAAATTAGGCTTTTCCCTATTATTTTCCCTCAAAATGTATTTAATTTTTTTTACTTTGCAACATATAATCCATGTGTGTCCCCAATTTCACCTTCCTCCTTGTGAACAAGCCCCCTGCTTATTTCAAAGATCAAACTGCCGTCTTGAATAAAATGCCTACTGTTCACATTGCCACATGGAAATTTCAACAATAACCCATAAAGAATTTAACAGCATATGAAGCCAACTTGCCCACAGTTTAAACAACCATAGATCTTTTCCAACTTAATCATAAAGTAACTCATGAAACACCAGAAGCTACCTTTTCTTTTAGTTTCAACAGAAACTGGGATAAACAAATAAAAATAAACAGACTTCCTAAAAAATTACCGAAGTATGCATTTGAATTTATGAATATGTAACGTCATCATATTTAGGAACTTGGACTACATCATTGTAGGACCAAATACACAAAAACGAAGAACTAAAAAGAACCTGGCCTAAGTTGCTCCGACACGGCTGTTTAGGTGCCGTACCCGTGTCGACACGACACTAGTATGGGTGTGGGTATGGGATCCGTACCAGATTTGGTCAAACAATTTTGGGTACTTTGACTTCTACCTTAATCCTCGAACTCCACACCCTCCTATCAAGGGTCATGTCCTCAGTGAGCTGAAGCAGCGCCATGCTATCTTAGATAAGCAATTTTTTTTCTTGATAAGTTCATTATTTAACGGTTTTAGTTAGCAACCATTGCTACCCAAAAAATCCCAGAAAGTTAAAAACTAGGAATTCATTTTAAATAGCAATAACTGAACTATGATTCATTTTAAAACTAGAAGAGAATGTAAGGGGAAAAATGGTTCCTCTTCCAGAAAGCTTTATGCTTCACAGGGTGAGAGCAAATAAGGATCGTCAAGAAAAAAGTTCCTCATGATACTTGGAGTGAGACATTCTTGTCACAGAAACAAATCAAGTTCCTTACATACCCCATGTTTAACATGACAAACATTAGAACTATTTGTCACATTAGTAGAGAACACGACAAAAGATCAGATCTAGAAAGAGGAGCTATGGAGTTACAACCAAGTCTATTTTGAACTGTACATCATTCATTAACAATTAGTTTTTCAAGTATATATGATTCACACTCCATGATCAGAGAATCAATGCATGTCCCTTTCTTGTTTGCGCTTCATTTTCTCACAGTTTATAGCATACTTTTAACGCAAGTATCACATGGGATCCAGTTGCTCACTTCCAATGAAAATTATTCTCTTTTCTAGACCAAGCTTTAAAAAATGAAGAAGCAACCAGTGACCCCACTTGTTCCCCCACTTAAAATTCAAAAACAAGACATGTCTCACTCAAAGTAGTTGACTCCCGGCGCTGTTGACAAATGCATCTTTCTTTATTTTTATTTTTAATTTTTGATCAATATTCTGCACATGCATCTTAAGACTATATAGTTTGGCATAGACATATTGCAAGCTACAATTTTCTTTGATGAACTACAGCACAAAAGGTAAAAAAGCATTGCATATCAGATCAAGACCACAGCTACCATATCGGCTCTATAAAAGCTCTCTTCTTTTGTGCTTCTCCTCATCTATAACTCTTAAACATTATCAGTCTGACGTAATCTTATGCAAAAACTTACTAGTCTAACCTAATATGAAGAATGAAAAAATTAGGGTTACACAAACTTGCTTTATTTACCAGAAAATTTATATTAACAAAACTAGATGCTGATTCTTTCAAAAATCCATAGCTCATATCATCAGAAACAAAGTCAGTCCAGTAAAAAAATTCGATTCAAGTAGTTTTTTCCACCCAAACATGTCCTGAATGAAAATCTACCACTGTCAAAGATCCTTTTTTTAATAAATAAGGGCTCACATATCACTTCTTCTTGATGAGTTATGACTAATCAGTGTTACTCTCATCACTCTTCCCTGGTTTAATTTTAGCATATAACCCATAAACCAAATTGACCTCGAAAGTTAAACTGTAATGAAATCCCACCATGAATCTAGTATGAAGAGATGGGCACCTTGACCCTGCTCAAAGGAGATTAACTAATCATTCTTTCTCTTTACTCCATTCTAGGGTCCGTTTACCAAAGAACTCAAAAAACCATACAGACTTGGAGCTAAAAGTACAGGAAAACCCCATCAGAAAACTAGTACAAAAAGACAAGGCACCATAACCCAGTTTTCGCAATACCAAAAATCAAACTGAGCAAAAATGACAATTAGAAAACTATTTTTCACAATGCAATAGTAATTAAAATAAGATAAAATTTCAACACTAACACAAAAAACACAGTCGAGGAGACGAAAGAAGTGAGCTCATGCAGAAATTACCAAAACTAAACCGAGCAAAAGTGAGAATTAGAACACTAAAAGCATAAAGCAAACACTAATTCAAAAAGAGAATTATAATCACTGCATAAAATTCCAATATCAAAAAAACTTAAACTTTAACAAATTCCTCATGAAATCCCCCCAAGCAGTTCAACAATTACCAAAACCATAACGGAGAATTAGAACATTAAAGGAATGGAAGAGCAATTAAAGAAAGAGATAGAACAAAAATATCTCAAGAAAATAGTGACCCATCAAAAATTAAGCAACAATCTCTTGAATTGACATGCACCGAATAACTGTAAGAATTGGAGCTAAAAATCAAGATATTCGCAAACCATAGAAACCTAATTGTGAATATGTATACATATCTATCAGTGTGATGCAGAATTCCATAAATTTACTTTATTACTTACATGGGTTTCAGTGAGACAGTACTTTAGAGAGAGAACAACAACTGAACAAAGGAGTTGATTTGTTGAAGAATAGAAGACTGCTGTTTGGCTTCGACCAAATTTAGGTTTTGGGTGATTTTTTTTTTTCCCCCTCTGGGTTTTTGGGTAGGTCTATTGTCGTGATCAACAGAAACAGAGATATATACATTAGAAATAATATCAGACCCACAGAGATATATACCTTAGAAATAATATCAGACCCAAGTTAGTGGCGTGATTCTTTTACCTCAGAGCCAGAGTCCGTTACTGGCTTTGAATTGTTGTCGATTTGGCAAGGCAACGCTACTCCAGTTAGTAAAAGGAGAACCTTACATCAACAACAAACCAATATGTTGCAAACAAGTGGGATCTGGGAATAGTTTCTACACTACCTTACTCCTATCATATAGATAGAGAGTCTATTTACAATAGACCCGAAAGCAAGAAAGGAAGAAATAAGGAACATATTCGAATATAAAGGATAAATAGTACCAAATATTAGCCACATGAAATATAAAATATGAGCCAAACAAAACCACATAACGCAATAAAAATTTAGGAATATGAAGGGACATGCGTGCTACCTCGACCTCTTCTCATACTCGCCATCGCTAACCTCTCACACCTCCTAACAGGAGCATCAATGCTTCCTCTCTTAACATGTCCGAACCATCTCAGCCTCGACTCTCGCATCTTGTCCTCCACGGAGGCTACTCCCACTCTGTCCCGGATAGCTTCATTCTTAATCTTATCTCTCCTAGTACATCCACACATCCATCTCAACATCCGCATCTCTGCTACTTTCATCTTCTGCACGTGGGAGTTGTCACACCTCCTTTTTTTACTACCATCCGGATTAATGAAGGGGTAATAAGGGAGTTTTTCCACTTTAAGTGACATTATTCAGATTCGGGATTTATTTTAGTTT
>MDKI01028528.1:0-32560 GCA_005239505.1 Nicotiana paniculata
ATACCGAATTAATTCGGTTCGGTTCGGAATTCGGTTTTCCGGATTTTATGCCCACCCCTATGTTTAACGGACCAAAGTTGAAGTTGGAAATGAGCTGAAGCTACTGTCATCTGGTGTAACCGCACCTGCGAGGTTTTGACCACAGGTGCGGAGCCGTAGGTGCGGCTTGGGCGCCGCAGGTGCCAGAGTTGGCAGGCTTGGCTGAGGACCGCAGGTGCGATGGATTTTCCGCACCTGCAAAATTGCATGTACTGACAGTGGGGTGCAGGTGCGATTTGGGCTGATGTTGAGGAAAACCGCAGGCGCGGGAGATTTGCTCGCACCTGCGGGATCGCAGGTGCGGAGGAAGGACCGCAAGTGCGGAAATCGACATGGGCAGAATGTTTTAAAACGAGAATTTTGGGTTCATTGCCTTCGTTTTTTCATGGGTTTGGCCATTTTATAGAGAGCTTTTCAAGGGAGACTTCACCAAGCATCAAGAGGTAAGTGATTCGTTCTCATTTCCAAGTTGAATACAAGATCATTACATAATTTTGATATGGGAAATTGTGGGAAAATTGGGGTTTTTGGAAGAAAAACCTAGAAAGTGTAAATTTCGATTTTTAGCCACGAATTAAGCATGAATATTTGAGTAAATTATATATTTGAGTTAGTAAGGCAATGGGTAGAATGTATCTTCGACAAAATCTCAGATTCCGGACACGTGGACCCAAGGGAATTTTTGTAATTTCTCCGACCAGGGTTGGGAAAGTATACAATCTGAACGTATTGTGAGTATTGGGATGAATTTTCATTGTTTTTCCATTATGTGGTAGTTTCAGAGCGTTGTAAGTCCATTGGAGTCATCGAAAGGGCTTAGGAAGTCGGTGTTGGAACTTCGGAGCGAGGTAAGTCTCCTTTCTAACTTGGTGAGGGGGAATCGTCCCCCTAGGTGAATTAATTCAGTATATGCTATTATCTTCGGGGACTACATATGCACGAGGTGACGGGAGTCTGTGCGTAGCTACTATTATGGCATGTCCGGGTAGCCTAGGACCCACTAGCATGCCTTATGCGTGTACCTGTAACCCTTCCTGTAACATTGAACTGCTAATATGACCGAAAACGTAATTAAATATCTAAAAGAAATCTAGAGCTCATATTGTTAACCTTCTAAAAAGTGAACTTGATTCCGCTGTAAATATATGTATACCTGGACTAGGTTGTATCGTGGAATACCTTTAAACTTGACAAATGAGTTTCAAAACAAAGATTTCAAAACCTATATTTCATGTTTCTTTTAAAAAGGATTTTTACCACTTTCCTTATTAAACCTGCTTCTTGATAAAAATGAGGATGTATTATGTGAATGTGTGTACATATGAGCATCTGAGTCGCATGTATGATTCACGAGCAGGCTAGCCTTGTTATTTTTATGTTGATCGCGTCGCATGATCGATTCGCGAGCGGGGGAAATAGATGCATCTATTGTTCGAGTCTGTCTACCCCTCGGTAGTGCACATTTTATTATTGTTGGTCTGCGCCGTTCGACCCTCGGCATTGCTTGCACATGATATTTGTTGCGTAGTTGCTATGATATTTGCCTCATTACTGGCCTGAAATATTAAATGGTCAATTGAAATGACAGAGATTAAATCTATTAAAAAGAGCTTTGGAAGAAGTTGTTCCTTCCCGTCGAATTATTATTTGATTAAATCACCTTGCTGATAAATTGTTAATATGACGAAGATATAAAGTGTTAAATGTGAACGAAATTGAAGGATGTTTAAATCCTATTGAATAAACTGCCTATGGTTTCCTTAGTGTCAGTCCTAAATATTTTAAATGGACCTTCAGAATTTGACCTCTCGTAACTACCTCTCTGAGGTTAGGCGGGCGACTTACTGAGTACACATTGTTTTTGTACTCATACTACACTTGTTGTGCATTTTATTGCATGGGTACTGTCATAACAATGTGGAGGATTCGGAGACTTAGGCGAGTTGCATCATCCGGAGGCGATCCACAGCTGGCAGAGTCTCCTTCAGACTGTATTTATTCATATTTTTAAATTTACTTGTGTAGATGTATTTCGGACAGGCTTTGTAATGATTGTACAAATTGTTAGAAATTGCTCATGTATTTGTGACACAGGGTTCTGGGATATGTATTGGGATATAAATGTTTAAGTGAAGTCTTTAGATCATTGTTTTTAAATAACAGAATTCATTTGCTGTCGTATTTTAATTTACGAAAATTTATTTATTTGATTATGAATTGCAAGAAAAGGTAACGGTTTTGAAAATGTTAAAACATGAATGTATTTCAACCAATCTAAGTATTTGGCTTGCCTGATAGTGGTGTCCGGCGCTATCACGACCTTAGGAATTTTAGGTCGTGATAGCAACGGAGGAATCAAATGATGATGAGTTAAGAACAAATTTAGACTTACTCGAACAAAGAAGAGAGGCAGCTTTAATATGGATGGCAGAACAAAAACAAATAGAACGATACTATAACAGAAAGGCACACCTCAGGTACTTCAAAATTGGGGACTTCGTTCTTAAAAAGGTTTTTCAATCAACGAAAACAACAGGAGCAGGAAAGTTAAATCCAAATTGGGAAGGACCCTATAAAGTTCGAGGTATCGCTGGAAAATGTTCCAACGAGTTAGAAACCTTGAATGGCAAGGTCTTACCCTCGAGTTGGAATGTTGTTCATTTTAAAAAATACTATTTCTGAGCAAAAGAAAGTACCCACAGTCATATATCATTCATTTATGACTTTTGTTTTGTACAGTTAAAATTATACTAACAATTTTAGATGATAGGCAAAAACTAGCCCACACCAAATGATGATATTAGACCTGAAAGACGTACGTAAACAACATTATTCTCGGTCTAGGTTGAAACCTTTCTGATGGAAATATAAAGGTTTAAGCAGTCATTGTCACGACCCAATTTACCCTCCAGAAGGTATCGTGACGGCACCTAGTCTCTATGACTAGGTAAACCTAGAATTTGTGGAAAACAACATAATCAATAAAATAAAGACAGAAAGGATATCAAATAGTTATAACGTAGCTGCTCAGCATATACAGTTTTACCTCCCAAAACCCGGAATGTCACAATGGTCACAAGATCTTTAACAAAAATGGCTCTATACAATGAAACAACGGGGAAATGTACAAGTCTTTCTATGCCTATGCTAGAGTAGAAGGGGACTCGTGGGATTCTGCGGACGCGGCAGAATTACCTCGCAGTCTCCTACCTGTTGGTAGACAACTCCTAGCCACGATACTGAGTGCTGGTACCTGGATCTGCACATGGGGAAAACATGCGCAGGAAAGGGCGTGAGTACTCCACATTCGGTACTCCGTAAGTGCCAAGCCTAACACCAGTCAAGTAGTGACGAGGTCAGGTAGAGGCCCTACTGAGTTTGTAAAACAAGTCACTATATAATTTTTAAAACAGTGAAAGATAGACAAGCAATGATAAACAGGTTTAACGAAAACGGAAATACTTAATGACATAAAGAGAGACCTCGGCTCAGCACATCATATATCTCAACAATAAATGTGCAATGCAGTACACGGGGAAAGCTCCAGGATCTCAGTCCGTAGTCCCAATTAAAATATGCGATACAGTACAGGGGAAAGCTCTCGAATCTCTATCCGTTGTCCCAATTTAAATATGCATCTCGGTACAGGGGGAAAGCTCCCGGATCTCGGTCCGTAGTCCCAATTTAAATATGAATGCAGTACAGGGGGGAAGCTCCCGGATCTCGGTTCGTAGTCACAATTTAAATATGCCAAACAGAAGTATGTAAATTGTGGCTTAAGTAAACAATTCAGGAAAAACAACAGGTAATTATAGCGTAAAACTACCTAAGCATGATATGACTAGTAGCAATTAAGAGGAATACAAGTCAGAACAGGTATGCATGCTTACACTTAGGCTATCTACTCAATTAAGATAGGAAACAGTAATATATGAGTGAAAATGAGCGTTTTCATAGGAGTAAAAAAAAAGGATTTTAGCAACAAAGACTCGTGCACGCACTCGTCACCTCGCGTACACAGCGTCCACATAACAAAATTCGTATAAAAATGCCTAAGGGAAGGTCCCCAACACAGAATTAGGAAAGCCACTTACCTCGACTGTGCAAATCAACCAATAATTACGCTCTTGCCACGAGTATCCAAATTCGGGTGGCCCAAATCTATTCAATTCGATTTCATAATGTGAATATCATTTCCAGAAATCAAAATAACTAATTAATTCGAAGCTAATACGCGAAATTAGGATTTTAGACCAAAACGCCAATCGGGCCCACATTTCGGAATCAGGTAAAAGTTATATTTTTCGGACACCCATTCACTCACGAAATCACTCGAACAAGAATCATCGAAATCCGATGTCAAAAACGCCCTAAGTTCTCAGAATTTCCGTTAGGGAAGTTTCATCAAGTTACCATGGTTTTTCCCCCATTTTTGTTAATTAAACTAAAGAAAATAACGAGGATTAATGGTCTAACAATGAATTACGATTAGAAAACGTTACTTATGATCCTTCTCGTCAAAACCCACTGAAAATCGCCAATTTCCAAGCTCTAAAATGATTTTAGACTTATGAAATTCAAACCCTCAGATTTTTGGAATAAACACACAGGGATATCGCACCTCGGTCCATTTCACCGCACCTGCGGAAAAAGCATCGAAGGTGCGGAATTCACTTAAGTCCATTGGGGCCGCACATGCGGTCGTTTGGTCGCGCCTGCGATACCGCACCTGCGGAACCCAGGTCGCACCTACGACCACTGGTCAACCCCCTCACCATCGCACCTGCGACCAGCCCTATCGCGCTTGCGGGTCCGCACCTGCGGGAAAACCTTCGCAGGTGGGAAACACCAGAAGAAAGCCTGGTTCTACAATTTGTTAAGTTCCAAATTCTCCCGTTAAGCATCCGAAACAACCCCGAGGCCCCCGGGAACTTAACCATAACCACCAACTGACCTTAATACCTTATTCGAACTTGGTAGAGCCTTAAAAACACGTCTCATAACATCAAAATAATTGATTATGCATAGATTCAAGCCTATGAACTTAAGAAAATTCTAGAATTCATATCCGACGTCGAAACACGTCTAAACTCATCTAAATGACCTCAAAATTTGCACACAGGTGATAAACGACATTACAGACCTGCTGTCCCTTACGGAAATCCATTCCGAGTCCAATATCAAAAACTCACCTATCGGCCGAATTCGTCGATTTTCTAACTTTCACCAATTCAAGCCTAACTCCACAACCGACCTCGAAAACACATTCCGAGTATGCTCCTAACCCCAAAATCACCCAACGGATCTAACGAAGTCGACGGAATTCTGTTCTTGATCCGTCTTAACACAGCTCTAGCTACGGCCAGATTTCTAAAGATAAATTCCACATTTATGGGCTATGTGTCAAAAACCACCCCAGATTTCATCACTTAACGCACCGACGGGTTCCAATCACATGAAAAGACATGAGAGAAGCGGTAAGTGGGATCGGGCAGCAAATTCTTAAAATGACTGGCCGGGTCATTACATCTTCCCCCTCTTAAGAAAATCGTTCGTCCTCGAACGAGCATAGAAACGTACCTGAAGCTGGGAAAAGATGAGGATACTGACTCCGCATATCCTGCTCGGTCTCCCAAGTCGCCTCCTCGTCTAGCTGACCCCTCTACTGAACCTTTACTAACGCAATATCCTTTGACCTGAGCTTTCTGAACTGCCTGTCCAATATAGCCACAAGCTCCTCAACATATGATAGATCCTTGTCCAATTGGACTGAGCTGAAATCCAAGACATGAGTCGGGTCACCGTGATACTTCCGGAGCATGGAGACGTGGAACACCGGATGAACCCCTGCTAGGCTGTAGGCAGTGCTAGCTCATAATCAACCTCCCCAACATGTCGCAACACCTCAAAATGGCCAATAAATCTCGGACTCAGCTTGCCTTTCTTCCCGAACCTCATGACGCCCTTCATAGGCGATACCCGAAGCAAAACCCGATTGCCAGCCATAAATATCAAGTCCCGAACCCTCCGATCCATATAGCTCTTCTGCCTGGACTGAGTTGTGCGAAGTCTCTCCTAAATCACCTTCGCCTTGTCCAGGGCACCCTGAACCAAGTCTGTACCCAACAATCGGGCCTCGCCCATCTCAAACCATCCCACGAGAGACCTACACCGCCTACCATACAATACCTCATATGGCGCCATCTGATTTTAGACTTGAAGTTGTTATTGTAAGAAAACTTTTCCATAGGCAAGAATTGATCCCATGACCCTCCAAAATCATTCACACAGGCACGGAGCATATCCTCGAGGATCTGAATTGTGCGCTCGGACTGCCCATCCATCTGAGGGTGAAAAGTTGTGCTCAACTCTACCCTGGTGCCTAACTCCTGCTGAACGACTCTCCATAACCGTGAAGTGAACTGTGTACCTCTGTCTGAAATGGTAGATACTGGAATACCGTGGAGGCGAACAATCTCTCTGATATAAATCTCATCCTACCTCTCCGATGAATATGTAGTCAGTACCAAAATGAAATGGGCTGATTTGGTCAGCCGATCCACAATCACCTAAATAGCATCATGCTTCCTCAAAGTCTAAGGAAGCCCAACCACAAAGTCCATGGTCATCCGCTCCCATTTCCACTCTGGAAGCTCAATCTGCTGAAGTAACCCTCTCGGTCTCTGATGCTCACATTTGACCTGCTGACAGTTGAGACACTTGGCTACAAACTCTGCTATATCCTTCTTCATCCTTCGCCACCAATAGTGTTGTCTCAGATCCTGGTACATCTTCATCGTACCCGGATGGATGGAAGACCACGAACTATGGGCCTCCTCAAGAATCAACTCCCGAAGCCCATCTACGTTGGGCACACAGATACGGCCATGCATCCTCATCACCCCATCCTCTCCTATAGTCACATCTCTGGCATTGCCCCGCCGGACTGTATCCTGAAGAACCAAAAGGTGGGGATCATCATACTGGCGCTCTCTGATACGGTCATGAAGGGAAGATCGATCAACCATACAAGCTAATATCCAACAAGGCTCAGAAAGATCCAATCTCACGAACTGACTTGCTAAGGACTCAACATCTAAGCTAGAGGCCTCTCAGCTGCATGAAGGTATGCCAAACACCCCAAACTCTCCGCCCGGCGACTCAAGGCGTCGGCCACCATCTTGGCCTTCCCCGGGTAGTATAATATAGTGATTTCATAGTCCTTTAGCAACTCTAACCACCTACACTGGCGCAAATTTAGATCCTTCTGCCTGAATATATGCTGCAAACTCCGGTGATCCGTGAATATCTCACAGGGAACACTATATAAATAATGATGCCATATCTTAAGGGCGTGAACAATCGCTGCTAACTCGAGATCATGAAAAGGGTAGTTCTTCTCATGGACCTTCAACAGTATGGACGCGTAGGCAATCACCCTACCGCCCTGCATCAACACCGCTACCAAGTCAATCCCCGAAGCATCGCAATAAACCGTATAGGATTCAGAACCGGTAGGCAAAACCAACACATGAGCTGTAGTCAGGGTTGTCTTGAGCTTCTGAAAGCTCTCCTCACCCTCCTCAGTCCATAAAAAAGGTGCACCCTTCTGGGTCAGTTTTGTCATAGACGCTGAAATGGATGAAAATCCCTCCACAAAGCGGCGATAATACCCAGCCAAACCGAGGAAACTGCGGATCTCAGTAGCAGAGGATGGTCTGGGCCAACTATGAACTGCCTCCACCTTCTTCGGATCTACTTTGATCCCATCTAAAGACACCACGTGTCCTAAGAATGCCACAGAATCAAGACATAATTCACACTTAGAAAACTTGGCATACAACGTCTTCTCCCTCGATGTCTGAAGCACGGTCCCAAGTGCTGCTCATGTTCCTCCTGGGACCTAGAATATACCAAAATGTCATCAATGAACACAATGACAAAAGTATCACGATAAGGCCGAAATATGTTGTGCATCAGGTGCATGAAGGCTTCTGGGGCGTTGGTCAGCCTGAATGACATAACAAGGAACTTATAGTGGCCATATCTAGGCCAGCCAAAAACTACACTCAAATCGCAATAAGCTTCCATTTACATCTTTACTAAACTAATAACCCATAAAGGTTTCCTTTAAATATTTTTTAAACAGTTAAAGTTATACCGAATATTAAATACAACCCCCGAGATCCCGGAGTCACTGGTCATGAGCATCTACATAAAAATATACAACTCAAAAGAAAATAAATTCTATAATAGTAAGCAGGAGAGAGAGGGACTGCAGACACATGCAGCTACCTCGCAAACCTCCGAGAGACCTCTAGAATAGATATACAGCTCACCCTGCCCTAAAACTTGAATCTGCACACAAGGTGCAGGGAGTAATGTGAGTACACCAACTCAGTAGTAATGAAAATAAATCAGGTCTGAGCAGCAAGAAACACATAAAATCAATTCATCAATTCACAATAAGAACAACCTTTCTTTCCAACAATGTATACGTTAAATAATCACGCTTAAAATTTGATTTCAGTAAAAATCATTTGGAAATATACTTGCCAATAATTTCAACATAACTTTCAAGAAGTTTAGTGTAAAATGCTGAAAACCATAAAAAAAGAAAAAAACGCCCCTTGGGCAAAACATATTTCATAAGTTCACAATGAAAGTGGTAAAATCATAAGTAGCCCCTCGGGAAAAACATGTATCATAATTAGCCCCTCGGGCATGCCTCACAGTCACTCATAATCAGCCCCTCGGGCATACCTCATAGCCACTCATAATCAGCCCCTCGGACATACCTCACAGTCACCCATGCCTCCCAATCACTCGTCACACGGCACACGACACTCAGCACTCGCATTCAGTAGGTACCTGTGCTCACCGGGGGTGTGTACAGACTCCGGAGAGGCTCCTTCATCCCAAGCACTAATATCAAGCCACCTTGTGGCGTATCATATCGTCACAAATCAGGCCCTCGGCCTCACTTAGTCAGAACCTCTCAAAAGCGCCTTGGGTGTATCAGTAAAACGGGGTACTCGACCCAAAACATCATTTGTAAATCTCAAGTAGTGTGAATCAGGCTAAGTTTCGAAAACAGTAAGCACAATGTGACTGAGTGTAAATCATCAATAAACAGTGAGGAAATAGAAGTAAAAAGCCCCCAAGGGGTCTAAATAAGTCGGCACGAGGCCCAGACATGGCTTATAGCCCAAATATAGCAATAATATTTAGAACCCAATTTAACATATGATTTAGAGTAAAATACACAACTCAATAGTTGCCGCGGAGAGGACCAAGTCCAATCCAAAAATCAGTGCACGCCACATACTCATCACCCGACATGTGCACCATTCTAAAAACAGTCAGAAATATGAAGTCCGGGGTTTCATACCCTCGGGACAAGATTTATAACCATTACTTACCTCTACCGGCCACAATACTAATCTGCGATGCTCTTGCTCCTCAAATTGGCTCCCGATTTCTCCAAATCTAACCAAAACCAGTTTAACATCATCAATATATGCTAAAGGAACATAACCCAATCGAAAATTATCAATTTATACAAAAATCTCGAAATTCTGCCAAATTTGAGCCCCGGGCCCACGTCTCGGAATCCGATAAAATTTACATCACAAGAACCCATATCCTCCCACGAGTTTGTACATACCAAGAACATCAAAATCGGACCACAATTGCCCACTAAAATTGCCAAAAGAAATTTTCCAAGTCTTTCCTCCCATTTCCAAACGTTTTCTACTTTAATCCTTCAAATTACAAGCCTAATCCAAATAAAATAGCATAGAAACGACTTTAATAATCTGGGAACTTTCCTCCACTGAAGACCCTCGAATTCTCACTTCAAAATTGCCCTTAAATAAGCTCCAACCCCATGCAACAATGGTAGATGACCAAAATTTCACGGAGGCTTTATTTTTATACTGTTCTGCCCAGCTAATCCGCAGATGTAAACCTTTCATCTCACCTGCAGACCCAGGTGCGCATCTGCGAAATCCCACTAACGGACCAATTCTCACACCTGCGATCTCTTCTTCGCACCTGCGGCTTCGCAGGCGCGACCAACTCTTCGCACATGCGGACTCCTCACGCCTAGCCTCCCTTCGCACCTGTGCATGGATCTTCGCACCTGTGGCGTCGCACCTGCAGCTACCCATCCGAAGGTGCGACCACACACCAGAAACTTTACACCAACAGTCATTTGCTGAAATTTCCTAAGTTCAAAACTCCGCCAACCATCTGAAATCAATCCTGAGCCCCTCGGGGCCCCAACGAAGCATACCAACACACCCCGTAGCATTATCCAAACTTAGTCGAGCCTTCGAAACAGCTAAAACAACATGAAAATACCAAAATTACATCAAATTCAAACCTATGAACTTTGAAACTTCTAAATTTTGCCAATGACGTCGAAACCAACCAAAATACATCTGATTGACCTGAAATTTTGTACACATATCCAAAATGACATTACGAACCTGTTACAACTTCCGAAATTCCATTTCGACCCCGGTAGCCTATTTTCCACTGCCGACCGAAAATTGCCAAAAACTAATTTTCGCCAATTCAAGCCTAATTCTACTCCGGACATCAAAACTTAATTCTGAACACACTCCTGAATCCTAAATCACCTAACGAAGCTATCTGATCCATAAAATACACATTCCGAGGTCGTTTACCAATAAGTCAACTCTCAATTGACTTTTTCAACTATTAGGCTACTTTAAGAGACTAAGTGCCTCAGTTATCACCATGACAACTCTGAACCCTAACCAACCGACCCAACTCACATAAATGAAGCTGAACCACATATAATGAAGAAGAAACGGGGAAAACGGGGCTAAGCTCTCTGAACGAACGGCCAGGTCGTTACATCCTCCCTCACTTAAACATACGTTCGCCCTCGAATGGGCCAAGAGTTGTTCTCTAACACCATCAAACTGCTACGTAGCTTACCATGCACATACCCGGGGTGATCACACTTCACCCTATCCCATATAGGTCGAGTAGCATAATACCGTTGAAATTTCAAAATCCAATCCTGACCCATAAACCTTAGAACCAAATTCCCACTTCTGAAATAATATACAAGATCAAAATTCCATAACTATAAACTAAACAAGTCTAAACATGTTGAATCAATCCATATACGCACCCCATATGAAATCACATAATACACCGCGTGACTCATACACTCATAGCGATAACTCTTAACCACAATAACCGCTCAGAACAACCCAATACCGGTACATAACCTCTTACCAAGAAATGCCTCACTTTAAAACTTCCATAGACTGCCGATGATGAAAGAAACACATAGAAACTAACAACGATCCGTCCGATCAGTCAGACATGAAGCTCTCCCTTCCCAAACAGGAATTATAGCAGATTTCTAAGCCGAATCCCGATATTTATCCTTCCAACTATGCTGTAGACAATTCTGAAAATATTCATTCTAGGTCCAATGACCTCTTCTCATCCATCACGACCACCCTGATGACATGACATATCGATACAATTCGAAGCCAAAACATGTGCAACTTGTGCACTTAATAGCAACACCCCAATGTAATCAAATTATATAAAAGATCCACACGAGAGGACTATCCTGCCATTAACAATTACCATCACCATATCATGCTAACAGCCTGGAACACACCGTAAAAAATTCAAAACACACGAATGCAATACCAAAGGTCATACCCCTACATAACTCCGCTACTCTGCGCGATCTCATCCAAACACTGGTCCACTTGAATATTTCAAGACACCTTGCCAAAAATTAATAACCATTCGAAATTCGACATCAAGTACTCAAAGTGCATTGCCATAACCACGGGGGAAACCGGACGATACCATGCCACCCGAATCATAAGGTACATAACCAACGCGTCTCAACCTCGCAATACTCAATTACTTACCTTAGTCAAATCTAGCTATAAAGCGCAATTAGAACCGCACCGTATGTGCATATAACAAATAATCACCACTCTCCGCAACACCGAAGGGTAACTCATATATCACTCCAGAACATGAATAAACTCAATCACAATCGAATGGTACATTCCTCAATAATAGAAATTCGGAGCCAACAATTCCGACCCGGTGCAGAACACACACCTATATTAGCCTACCAATAACCCTAATTTGGCTCTGGTCACCCATAATAGATAGATAACTTACCGAAAAGTTCAGAATGATGGAATCATGGTACATATCCGACTAGCTCTGCTCGCATCTTCACAGTTCACTATCACAAATAACCTGTTTATGAGAACTCTCAGTCTAGAAGTCCATGAAGCGCACAAATTACAATATCTGATCTCAACTCCACCGCTCGAATACACGACACATCCCAAATACTCAATCATTCCACGAGGGATACCCCTATGATTTTTCCATGTCACCAAGAAACCTTGAATATCAACAGTCGATCTAACAAAAGAGCGTCGCGATACCAATGAAGTACCCTTAACTCAAACACATATCTCTTTCTGAAATGTATACCCTAATTAACTCGTACCAAGTAGTGATATCATTTTCCTAGTCATCTGATACTGTCCATGCTGCCTAAGAAATTTTTTTTTACCTTCCTTCCAGAACTGAACCGCGACCTCACATATGCAAATCTCAACTCTACCCACATATCGCATACACCATGCCATCCCAGGGCAATTATGGGAACTTCTTGGTCCCTTCCGAGCCACAAGCAACTACGCACCCTACTAGCCAAAAACTTCCATTTGATCCCATTTAGAAGAAAATTCATTACACGACACCCGCACCTCAAGCCAGAAGAAAATATGCACCCTTAACCGCGGTAGAAACCATCAGGAACTATCCGAAATCCCATTTGCGCAACACCAAACCATCAGGACTGAATCCTTCTAACTCAACGAACCTACGCAGGCCACCCAAAATCCAAGAGCATTGCTAAGAAACACCTGTAAAACTCGTTACCTGATGAACAACCCAAAGAACTAATCGTATTCCTTACCATGCTGACCGACCTACTACGAAATTGCCCTATTTACGCAAGTTTCTTCTTACTTACCTTCAAATTGATACTTCTCCCTGCCGTAATACCACAATTTTCAACCCAGACCCACCACATGCGACCCAAGCACAAAACCAAACCGTGTAAGGCTCATAAGCCGCCGAATACTCTCTCAAATATCTCCAAAAGTACCTCATTCAAAATACTTTCCATGAAGAGACTTCCAGTGAATCTAAAGCCATTACCTTCACCTTCCTGATACTGATATGTAGAATCCGTGATGATGTAGAAATACCATAAGTCTTGACACCCTCTAACTAAATCTCAATCACACTGGCCAATTAGACAGGATCGACTTGACCTGTTTGCACACTGACATAATAGGAAAGTAATCCACTCACTTGAAGCCACAAGCAAATTCATACACTGCACACAGTACACCTTTTACAATTTCTACCAAAACATTCAATAGAACCCAATTACCCAATAGAGTACAGTACAACCTATATCGAAGAAATTTCCATTACTCGTGTCATTCCCAGACCCCACACCTGCAGTTCATAACTGATTTACGAATATACCTCGAACTGAAACCAATACCACACATAATCATGCCATCAACTTATCATTAACAGACTCCCCCACTTGGCTTAAAGACAAAGATCGAGACAAATAATAAAATAATGCCCATAATAACACCACCCGTCTAACAGCTCAAGTCATCTGCAAATCTCGCATTCACCATTGTAACAGTCATGCAAACTTCCACAGGCGATCTAAACTCAAATTAAAACATATATCATTTACTGGTAGAAGAGAACTTATTACAGAACTACATAGGGACCACACACCCTAGGACAACCCGCAGGAGATATCGCTGCCCGCTAGCCTCAAAAATAATATCTATCTATACACTTCCGAAGACCATAACTATTGCGCAATCACTACACCCTTCTGCATCTAAACACAACAACGCCTACCCTCGAGGCATCACAATACGCGGTAAAAACCTGAAGCTGATGGTAGAAAAAGCACTTGAGCGATGGTCTAAGAAATCTTGAGATTCTAGAAGCTCTACCAATACACGTCTGACCACATGGATACCCTCACTAGACACCACGGGTCCCAAGAATGCTACTGAACCGAGTAAAAATTCACATTCGGAGAATTTTGCATAGAGCCTTTCCTCCCTGAATCCTTATAATGCCATCCTCAAATACTGAGTATGCTACTCCTGGCTATGGGAATATGCCAGGACGCCATCAATGAATACAATAACAAGGAGTGCTAATACGGCTGGAATACACCGTTAATCAAATACATGAACTCTACTGGGGAAATGATCAGCTCAAAAGACATCAACAGGAACTCATAACCCAACAGAAAGATCCGCTCCACTCCACAACTACACAACATGAGAGGTCTTCTAATACACTTAAAACTCGAAGCCATATACCAAACCGAGACAGAAATCAAACATTCAATAGTTGTTGCCACATTTCTAGCCAACCCTTTTGTGATAATCAACAACCTGAACGCATCCAACCATCAAATCACTCTCACCACGTAGCCATCTAGTCACCAATTCTCATCAATAAGAACACAAACGCACAAATAAGTCCCTGAATGCACGGCTCACACAATCGAAACATCAGCACTCAAGTCACATAATTAATCAGGCCTCCAGTCCTCCAGACTGGCTCATTACCAACATGCCAAAATCACAGCTCATCCATGGAAGTCACAAGCCGTCGATGCACAGCTGATACGAAGCGCTCTCGGGCGCGTTCGAATACATGGACGGAATTCAAGAGTTACGCTCTTGGCTGGAAAAAAAAAGGATTCGCACGACAAGAATTCAAGAATGTGAGATTTTTCTAAGGGTTCCACAGCCTCTTGAAGATAAGTACAGACGTCTCTGTACCGATCCGCAAGACTCTACTAAACCTGCTCATGACCGGTGAGTCCTATGTAACCTAGTGCTCTGATACCAACTTTTCACGACCCCAAATCTAAACCAGTCGTGATGGTGCCTATCGTGGAACTAGGCCAACTAAAAACAACGCTCAAATCGCAATAAACTTCCATTTACATCTTTACTAAACTGATAATCCATAAAGGTTTCCTTTAAATAGTTTTGAAATAGTTAAAGCCATACCAAATATTAAATACAACCCCCGAGATCCCAGAGTCAATAGTCATGAGCATCTACATAAAAATATACAACTCAAAAGAAAATACATTCTATAATAGTAAGAAGGAGAGAGAGAGAGGGTCTGCGGACGCGTGCAACTACCTCGTAAACCTCCGATAAATCCTTGGAACAGATACACAGCTCACCCTACCCTAATACCTGGATCTGCACACAAGGTGCAGGGAGTAATGTAAGTACACCAACTCAGTAGTAACGAAAATAAATCAGGCCTGAGTAGCAAAAAACACATAAAATCAATTCATCAATTCACAATAAGCACAACCTTTCTTTCCGACAATGTATACGTTAAATCATCACGCTTAAAAGTCGATTTCAGTAAAAATCATTTGGAAATATACTTGCCAATAGTTTCAACATAACTTTCAAGAAGTTAAGCGTAAAATGCTGAAAATCATAAAAATAAAGGCTCCTCGGGAAAAACATATTTCATAAGTTCAGAGTGAAAGTGGTAAAATCATAAGTAGCCCCTCGGGCAAAAAGATGTATCATAATCATCCCCTCGGGCATGCCTCACAGTCACTCATAATCAGCCCCTAGGGCATACCTCACAGTTACTCATAATCAGCACATCGGGCATACCTCACAGTCACTTATGCCTCCCAATCATTCATCACTCGACACTCACACTCAGTAGGTACCTGCATTTATTGGGAGTGTGTACAGACTCCGGAGGGGCTCCTTCAGCCCAAGCGCTAATATCAAGCCACCTCGTGGCGTATCATATCCTCACAAATCAGGCCCTCGGCCTCACTTAGTCAGAACCTCTCAAAAGACCCTCGGGCGTATCAGTAAAATGGGGTACTCAACCCAAAACATCAATTTTAAATCTCAAGTAGTGTAAATCAGGCTGAGTTTCGAAAACAGTAAGCACAATGTGACTGAGTGTAAATCATCAATAAACAGTGAGGAAATAGCAGTAAAAACTCACAAGAGGTCTAAACAAGTCAGCACGAGGCCCTAAACATGGAGTATATCAAAAATATGGCAATAATCTTTAGAACACTGTTTAACATATGATTTAGAGTAAAATACGCAACTCAATAGTTGCCGCGGAGAGGACCAAGTCCAATGCAAAAATCAGTATGCGCCACATACTAGTCATCCGACATGTGCGCCATTCTAAAAACAGTGAGAAATATGAAGTCCGGGGTTTCATACCCTCAGGATAATATTTATAACCATTACTTACCTCTACTAGGCCACAATACTAATCCGCAATGCTCTTGCCCCTCAAATTGGCTCCCGATTGCTCCGAATCTAACAAAACCCCGTTTAACATCATCAATATATGCTAAAGGAACATAACCCAATCGAAAACTATCAATTTACACAAAAATCTCTAAAGTCCATCACACCCGAGCCCCAGGACCACATCTCAGAATCCAATCAAATTTACATCACAAGAACCCTTATCCTCCCACGAGTCCGTACATACCAAGAACATCAAAATCAGACCACAATTGCCCACTAAAATTGCCAAAATAAAGTTTACAAATCTTTCATCCCATTTCATAACTTTTTTTAATTTAATCTTTCAAATTACAAGCCTAATCCGAACAAAATAGCATAGAAACGACTTTAATAATCCGAGAAATTACCTCCACTGAAGACCCTCGAATTCTCTCTTCAAATTGCCCTAAAATAAGCTCCAACTGCATGCAACAATGGTAGAATGACCAAAATTTCACGGAGGCTTTCTTTCTATACTAATCTGCCCAGCTAATCCGCACCTGCGGACCTTTCATCACACCTGCGGTCCCAGGAGCACACCTGAGAAATCCCACCAACGGACCAATTCTCGCACCTGCGATCACTTCTCTGCATTTGTGGCTTCGCAAGCGCGGCCAACTCTTCGCACCTGCAGACTCCTCTTGCCTAGCCTCCCTTCGCACCTGCGCATGGATCTTCGCACCTGTGGCGTCGCACCTGCGAATACCCATCCGCAGGTGCCGCCGCACACAAGAAACTTTACACCAACAGCTATTTGCTGCAATTTCCTAAGTTCAAAACTCCGCCAACCATCTGAAATCAATCTTGATCCCCTCGGGGCCCCAACCATACATACCAACACAGCCCATAGTATTATTTAAACTTATTCGAGCCTTCGAAACACCAAAAAAACATGAAAACACCAAAATTACATCAAACACAAACCTATGAACTTTGAAACTTCTAAATTATGCCAACGACGCCGAAACCAACCAAAACACATCCAATTGACCTGAAATTGTTCACACATATCCCAACATCAAGAACCTGTTCCAACTTCCGAAATTCTATTCCGACCCCGATAGCCTATTTTCCACTGCCGACCAGAAATTGCCAAAACTAACTTTCGCCAATTCAAGCCTAATTCTACTCCAGACATCAAAACATCATTCCGAACACACTCATGAGTCTTTAATCACCTAACAAAGCTATCCGAGCCATAAAATCCGTATTCCGAGGTCGTTTACCAATAATTCAACTCTCAGTTAACTTTTTTAACTATTAGGCTACTTTAAGAGACTAAGTGCCTCAATTATCACCATGACAACTCTGAACCTGAACCAACCGACTCAACACACATAAATAAAGCTGAACCACATATAATGAAGCAAAGATGGGGAAAATGGGGCTAAATTCTCGGAACGACTGGCCGAGTCGTTACATTTAGTCAAAACACTAATCAAAGCAGAGTATTATTGGCCTAAAATGGACGAAGGTGCGGAAAGTTTGTTAGCCAAATACGATAAATGTCAACGTTATGCTAACAATATGCATCGACCTGCAGAGTTATTACATACGGTTATTTCCCCATGGCTATTTATGAAATGGGGAATGGATATAGTAGGGCATTTACCACAAGCTAAAGGAAAGATACAATTTTTATTAGTGTTAACATATTACTTTTCAAAATGGGTAGAGGTAGGAGCTTTCAAACAGGTTTGAGAAAAAAAGGTAAAAGATTTCAACTGGCGAAACATTATATGCCGTTTTGGAGTTCCAAAGGAAATCGTATGTGATAACAGCCCACAATTTATAGGCTCAAAAATCACAGAGTTCTTTCAAAGTTTGCAAATTAAACGAATAACATATTCTCCTTATCATCCTGTGGCAAATGGAGAGCCTAGCACGAGATTCACATTGGCAACTGTAACGACCCGACCGGTTGTTTTGAGTTCTAGCACGTCATTCAACGGGTTGAAATTGTGAGCGGCTCTGTTTCAGGTATTATGACCTGTGGGCGTGGTCAGAATTGAATTCCAAGAAGTTTAGAATTGATTTGGAAAGAAAATTCTCATTTTGAGAAGCCTTAAGTTGGAGAAATCAACTAAGATTGGAATTTTGAGTAAACGATCTCCGAATTAGGATTTGAAGGTTCCACCAGTTCGTATCATGATTTCGGACTTGGGTGTATGTCCGGATCGGGTTTTGGATAACTCGGGAGCGTTTCGGCGTATATTATGGAAGTTAGCATTTTAGAAGGATTCCATGAATTTGTGGTTGAAGTGCATATCAGTGAGGTTGATGTCCATTTGGGATTCTGAGTCTGGGAATAGCTCCATATGGTGATTCTAGAATTTGGAGCGCGATCAAAAGTGAATTTGGATGTCCGTACGTCATTTTGGACTCATTTGGCTAAAGATAGAAATTTGAAGGTTTTTGAGAAATCCGACCGTAGGTGGAAGTTTTGATATCGAGGTCGGAATGAGATTTCGGTAGTTGGAGCAGATCCTTAATGTTGAATATGATTTGTGTGCAAAATTTGAGGTCAATCGGACGTGATTTGATAGGTTTCGGCATCAGATGTAGAAGTTTGGAATTCTAAGTTCTTAAAGAATTGGATTTGAGTGCGATTCGTGATTTTGCCATTGTTTGATAGGATTTTAGGTTTCGAGCAAGTCCCTGTTATGTTTTGGGGCAGGTTAGTGTAATTGGACGGGGTCCCGGGGGCCTCGGTTGGATTCCGGGTGCTTAACGGACCAAAGTTGAAGTTGGAAAAGAGCTGAAGCTACAGTCATCTGGTGTAACCGCACCTGCGAGGTTTTGACCGAAGGAGCGGAGCTGCAGGTGCGGCTTGGGCGCTGCAGGTGCTAGAGTAGGCAGGCTTGGCTGGGGACCGTAGGTGCGATGGATTTTCTGCACCTGCGAGATCGCAGGTGCGTACATCGGGGTGCAGGTGCGATTTGGGCTGAAGTTGAGGAAAACCGCAGGTGCGGGAGATTTGGTCGCACCTGCGGGATCGCAAGTGCGGAGGAAGGACCGCAAGTGCAGAAATCGACCTGGGCAGAATGTTTTAAAACGAGAATTTTGGGTTCATTGCCTTCATTTATTCATGGGTTAGGCGGTTTTGGAGAGCTTTTTAAGGGAGATACCACCAAAAATCAAGACGTAAGTGATTCCTTCTCATTTCCAAGTTGAATACAAGATAATTACATAAGTTTGATATGGGAAATTGTAAGGAAATTGGGGGTTTTGGAAGAAAAACCTAGAAATCGTAAATTTGGATTTTCAGCCACGAATTAAGCATGAATATTGGAGTAAATTATATATTTTAGTTAGTAAGGCTATGGGTAGAATATATCTTCGAGAAAATTTCGGATTCCGGGCACGTGGGCCCGAGGGTAATTTTGTCATTTCCCCGAGCGGGGTTGGGAAAGTATATAATTTTAATTTATTGTGAGTATTAGGATGAGTTTTCATTGTTTTGCCATTATGTGGTAGTTTCGGAGCGTTGTAAGTCAGTTGGAGTCATTGGAAGGGATTGGGAGTCGGTGTTGGAACTTCAGAGCGAGGTAAGTCTCCTTCTAACTTGGTCGGGGGGAATCATCCCCCTAGGTGAATTAATTCAGTACATGCTATTATCTTCGGGGGCTACGTATGCACGAGGTGACGGGAGTTCGTGCGTAGCTACTATTATGCCATGTCCGGGTAGCCTAGGACCCACTAGCATGCGTTATGTGTGTATCTGTAACCCTGCCTGTAACATTGAACTGCTAATATGACCGAAAACGTAATTAAATGTCTAAAAGAAAGCCAGCGCTCATATTGTTAACCTTCTAAAAAGAGAATTTATTTCCGATGTGAATATATGTGTACCTGGACTAGGTTGTATCAGGGAATACCATTAAACTTGACAAATGAATTTCAAAACAAAGATTTCAAAACCTATATTTCATGTTTCTTTTAAAAAGGATTTTTACCACTTTCCTGAGAAAACCTGCTTCTTGATAAAAAAAATGAGGATGTATTATGTGAATATGTGTACATATGAGCACCTGAGTCGCATGTATGATTCGCGAGCAGGCTAGCCTTATTATTTTTATGTTGATCGCCTCGCATGATCGATTCGGGAGCGGGGAAAATAGATACATCTATGGTTCGAGCCGGTTCGATCCTCGGCATTGCTTGGGAATGATATTTGTTGTGTAGTTGCTATGGTATTTGCCTAATTACTGGCCTGAAATATTAGATTGTCAATTGAAATGACATAGATTAAAGCTATTAAAAAGAGCTCTGGAAGAAGTTGTTCCTTCCCCACGAATTATTATTTGATTAAATCACCTTGCTGATAAATTGTTAATATGATGAAGATATAAAGTGTTAAATGTGAACAAAATTGAAGGATGTTTAAATCATATTTTATAAACTGCCTATGATAAAACCATGCTTAGTGTCACTCCTAAATATTTTAAATGGACATTTAGTAAGTGTCTAATTTCACCTCTCGTCACTACCTGACAGAGTCTCCTTCAGACTGTATTTATTCATATTTTTAAATTTTCTTGTCCAGTTGTATTTCGGACAAGCTTTGTAATGATTGTATAAATTCTTAGAAATTGCTCATGTACTTGTGACACCGGGTTCTGGGATATGTATTGGGATATAAATGTTTAAGTGAAATTTTTAGATCACTGTTTTTAAATAACAGAATTCTATTTGCTGTCGTATTTTAATTTACGAAATTTATTTATTTGATTATGAAATGAAAAAAAAGGTAACGGTTTTGAAAAGGTTAAAACATGAATGTATTTCAACTAATCTAAGGATTTGGTTTGCCTGACAGTGGTGTCCGACGCCATCACAACCTTAGGGATTTTGGGTCGTGACAACATGGTATCAGAGCGCTAGGTTCCCGTAGGTCTCACATGTCATGAGAAAGTCTATTAGAGTCTTGTGGATCGGTACGGAGACGTCTATACTTATCTTTGAGAGGCTACTGGGCTGTTAGGAGTACTTCCCTTATTGATTCTTCATCGTGCGAGTTGATTCCTTTGAGGCTTATGCCTATGTTCATTCCTACTCAATCTTATGTGTCGCAAAGTGCTTGCTATTGATCAAGAATTTGAGGAATGTAAATGGTGCTATGAATGTAATTCGAGATGCTTCCATGTGTAAATGGTCGTGGTTGTTGTTATGGCCTTGTGAAAGGGTATTTTGTTGTTTCAGCTCATTAGCTGTGTTTCTGGGAGCCTTAAGGTTGTGCTTGGGTGGTGATGATGGTTGCAGTTGATTGTCACGCAGTGTCGATATGATGATAGAACGTCGCCCGTATGTTGGGGAATATGAATGGTTTGGAGGGAGGTCTTCTCAGAGTGTGATTTCGAGATTTCAGTGCTTTTGTGCTGGCAATGGAATAACATTTGGATTATGAATAGTCCGGTTGGGGTTGATAAGGTAGTGAGACTTGGTGTCTTCAAGTGAGGTGGGATATGCACCTGTGACGTGTAGTCGTCATCATTGATCGAATGGAATGTGTTAGGTTTGTCGGTGCTATGGTTTCTTTGGTTGCATGGGGTCAGAGTACTGAGAGGAAGTATTGAAGAATGCGGTTGGCAAAGAATGATCCTGGAATGAGGCTAGGCGGTGGTTCCATTTCTAGGAGGCCAGGTGTCAGAAGCAGAAGTCGAGCAGTCGCAAAGTGGGGAGTGGCAGCACAAATTGGAATTTGGAGATATTGTCGGGCATTAATGGGTGTCCATGAGGAGCGGACGGACTAGTAAGTTGGTAAATGAAGCAGTGCGTAGGATGGGGTATTGAGGTCGCAGAGAGCGTGCATTTCAGCGTCGCTGGGAGGTGTCCACGGGTGATTTCCAGAGGTGGGTTATCTTGTGGGGATAGGTTAGCAATGGCGGGGATGGCAGGTTTTGGTGGCTAGTCGGTAGGATATACAAGGTGTGAATGATGCTAGAGAATTAGAGTATTTAGGGAGTGCTAGCAAGAGAATTTGGAAGATTTGGACGGATTGGCTGAGCAAGATCGGGTTATCAAATGAGGAAGGATCTCAGCAGGGTCTAGAGTGGTGCAAGGAGTAGCTTTGGGTTATGTGGGGATTCCCACCATCTGCAGTTGGGTTGTAGGATTGTCTTCGCATGAGGTTGAGGATGGTCGGCATGTTGGCAAGTTATTTCAACTAAGGAAAAAGGAGTAAAATGGTAATTTTGCGTGGGATTTGATGAATATGTGCAAAAGTTGGCCCTGTCGGATCAGGGTTAGGCTTTGGAAGATTCAGAATGTATGCTTAAGGCATGGGCGAGTTGTAAGGATAGTGACTCAATTATGTGTTTCATGGAAAAAGGTGTCCCTGTGCTAGGAGAGCCTTGGAGTGGATTGTATTCCGGGCCAGTCAGATTGGTTCCTTTGATGTGATTTGTTTATGCATGTGGTTTGTGCCGGTGTGTGCGGGGCTTGTCGACCGTCGTAACGGATTATATGTGGGAGCATTTGAGTGTTATGGCCTGTCAGTTATAGGCAGACCGCAGAAGGGTTACGGTGGTATAGACTACCACTTAAGATTTGCATGATTGGGTGATAATGGGAATTCACTCGTGTGATGAGATGATACTCTTGAATTGAGCTAAGTAAAAGGTTTCTATATGATGAAGTGTTCGCTCTATTTCTAGTTCAAAAGTTATGATGGAATTCTTGCGCTACCTCATGTTGGTATGTTAAGTACGGGAAGCAGTAGGTAACTGGGAGTAAGAATCGAGATTAAGGTTCGATGTTTATAAGGATATCATCAGCTCGAAAGAGAAAGGAAGGTGATTTGAATGTTCAGTGTAGGCTGGTATTATCTTCAGTGTCACCTGAGATTTGATATTTGGTGAAAGAGGCTTTGTACCCTAGTCATGGGTTCTTAGGGTGTTTAGCGGCCTTATGGTGGTCGGTGTTATGGATGTCCAGACTTGTTGCCTTGTGTGGAAGGTCGTGGAAGCATGACCACGATAATATTGTATAAAGTGTGACATGTAGTGACTTGATGGAATTCAGATTTGGACTGAGTATAAAGAAGTACAATATTGCTTAAATTGAGAATTTACGCCTGAAGGGCGTTCGGTTCAGTTGATTATGGATTATGGGGTGTTAGTCCCGGTGATGATGGTAGTTCTCGTGTATTATGAGAAAGGGTGGGTTAATATGGACCTAGATAAAATCTAATAACTAAGTTTGGTGCGAGCGAAGTGGCTCGATGTTCGTAGATGGATTTAAATATGATTATGGGCTCCGTGTAATCCAGGCATGTTCCTCTCAGTAGAGCATTTTTCATGGAAAGGTATTAGAACAGCGGGCGTTGTTCCGTCTTCGTCGAATTTATTTGTTATTGTGATTGTGTCGTACGAGTTGTGAAACGGATTTGATAATCTCTTATGTGTTGAGGTCCCGCGTAGTGGGGATGTTCTGTGAGCAGGGTATATCTTGAGATCCAGAGTATATATATATATATCGCACCTCAGTTGTGCTTGAGTTTTGTAGCCTATGGTTTATCAGTCTCCCCGGGATGGTATTATGCACTTAGCGTGCTTGTGATCAATATTCAGTAATTCATAATAGTGAGTAAATCAGCTTCGTATATATATCGCCTTATGTAAATTTTATGTGTGGATCGGGTGGCATGTCACCACGGGTATGTTATTCGGACCGGGTTGCACGCCGCAACAGTGTGATGATGATAAGGGTTAATATGTATTTATTTTCTTGCGATTTATTTCCTATTTTCGGGTAAGAATTCATATTAGTTGCGTGAGCTGAGTAGTTCCTTCTGAGTCATTTCTTATTATCATGTTCGAGTTGTGGCCTATTGGGAGATGCGGTATCATGTGAGGCTGTTAGCCATATTTGGGGTGACTTGCTGTCTGAGCAGTTCGTACTGGGTGAGACGAGATTATCGGATCAGGGATCAGTGTGATGAGGTTATGTGAAGTGTATATTAAAGAGCAAATACCATCATTCAGGTTTATAATGAAAGTGACGATTCTAGTCAAGATGAGGTATTCAAGCATTTGTTAACTCTGCAGTTGAGTGTGAATTTCTGCACATTCCCTCCGTTGTGGTTGTATCGCCACATTAAAGCAGGATGTCTGTATAATTGTTATGAGGTGCATCAGGAACATCAGATTCGTGGACCTTGGCTAATAAGGTTCAGGGAGCGCCGTTGTGGTCAGACGATGAGTTATGCGGTGCATGGTGCCAATTCAACAAGGGTATGCAGTTATGATCTGGTATATCATGTGCTAGTTGATGCAGTGCTTATATATATATTGAACTAAGGCCTGGCTAGAGAAATTTCAATTGTTTGAATGAATCTCCAGATTTCATCAAGTTATTGTGCTCGACTGGATTGTGGTAGCACGGGTAGGTGCTCGAGATGTTAAACAGTGATTTCAGGTAACTCCAGAGCAGTTCTTAGCACGTTCGAGGACAAACGTCAATTTAAGTGGGCGAGAATGTAGCGACCCGACCGGTCGTTTTGAGTTCTAGCATGTCGTTCAGCGGGTTGAAATCGTGAGCAACTCTGTTTCAGGTATTATGATCCGTGGGCGTGGTCGGAATTGAATTCCATGAATTTTAGCATTGATTTGGAAAGAAAATTCTCATTTCAGAAGCCTTAAGTTGGAGAAATCAACTAAGATTGGAATTTTTAGTAAACGATCTCCGAATCAGGATTTAAAGGTTCCAGCAGGTTCGTATGATGATTTCGGACTTGGGTGTATGTCCGGATCGGTTTTGGATAACCCGGGAGAGTTTTGGCGTATATTATGGAAGTTAGCATTTTAGAAGGATTTCATAAATTTGGGGTTGAAGTGCATATCAGTGAGGTTGATGTTCGTATGGGATTTCGAGTCTGGGAATAGCTCCGTATGGTGATTCTGCAATTGGGAGCACAATCGGAAGTGAATTTGGATGTTCGTAGGTCGTTTTGGAGTCATTTGGTAAAGATAGAAATTTGAAGGTCTTTGGGAAATCCGACCGGATGTGCAAGTTTTGATATCGAGGTCGGAATGCGATTTTGAAAGTTGAAGCTGATCCGTAATGTTGAATATGTCTTGTGTGAAAAATTTTAGGTCAATCAGACGCGATTTGATAGGTTTCGGCATCAAATGTAGAAGTTTGGAATTCTAAGTTCTTAAAAAATTGGATTTTAGTGCGATTTATGATTTCGGTGTTTTTTGATAGAATTTCAGGCTTCGAGAAAGTTCGTGTTATGTTTTGGGGCAGGTTGGTATAATTGGACGGGGTCCCGGAGGCCTCGGGTGGATTCCGGGTGGTTAAATGACCAAAGTTGAAGTTGGAAAAGGGATGAAGCTGTTGTCATCTGGTGTAATCGCACCTACGAGGTTTTTACTGCAGATGTGGCTTGGGCGCCGCAAGTGCGAGAGTGGGCAGGCTTGGCTGGGGACAGCAGATGCGATAGATTTTTCGCACCTGCGAAACCGCAGGTGCGGACAGTGGGGCGCATGTGCGATTTGGGCTGAAGTTGAGGAAAACCGCACGTGCGGAAGATTTGGTCGCACCTGCGGGATCGCATGTGCGGAGGAAGGACCGCATGTACGGAAATCGACCTGGGCAGAATGTGTTAAACGAGAATTTTGGGTTCATTGCCTTCATTTCTTCATGGGTTAGGCGATTTTGGAGAGCTTTTTAAGGGAGATTTCACCAAGCATCAAGAGGTAAGTGATTCCTTCTCATTTCCAAGTTGAATACCAGATCATTACCTAAGTTTGATATGGGAAATTGTGGGAAAATTGAGGTTTTTGGAAGAAAAACCTAGAAAGTGTAAATTTTAATTTTTAGCCAGGAATTGAGCATGAATATTTGAGTAAACTATATTTGAGTTAGTAAGGATATGGGTAGAATGTATCTTCGAGAAAATTTCGGATTCCGGGCACGTGGGCTCGAGGGCGTTTTGGTAATTTATCCGAGCAGGGTTGGGAAAGTGTATAATCTGAATTTATTATGAGTATTAGGATGAATTTTCATTATTTTACCATTATGTGGTAGTTTCGGATCATTGTGCGTCCGTTTGAGTCATCGGAAGGGCTTAAGAGTTGGTGTTGGAACTTTGGAGCGAGGTAAGTCTCCTTTCTTACTTGGTTAGGGGAAATCGTTCCCCTAGGTGAATTAATTCAGTACATGCTATATCTTCGGGGACTACATATGCACGAGGTGACGGGAGTCCGTGCGTAGCTACTATTATGCCATGTCCGGGTAGCCTAGGACCCACTACCATGCCTTATGCGTGTACCTGTAACCTTGCCTGTAACATTTAACTGCTAATATGACCGAAAACGTAATTAAATTTCTAAAAGAAAGCCAGAGCTCATATTGTTAACCTTCTAAAAAGAGGATTTGTTTCCGCTTTGAATATATGTGTACCTGGACTAGGTTGTGTCGTGGAATACCGTTAAACTTGACAAATGAGTTTCAAAACAAAGATTTCAAAACCTATATTTCATGTTTCTTTTAAAAAGTATTTTTACCACTTTCCTAAGAAAACCTGCTTCTTGATAAAAATGAGGATGTATTATGTGAATGTGTGTACATATGAGCACCTGAGTCACATGTATGATTCGTGAGCAGGATAGCCTTATTATTTTTATGTTGACCGCGTCGCATGATCGATTCGCGAGCGGGGAAAATAGATACATGTATGGTTCGAGCTGGTCGACCCCTCGGCAGTGCACATTTTATTATTGTTGGTCCGCGCCGTTCGACCCTCGGCATTGTTTGCGCATGATATTTACTGCGTAGTTACTATGATATTTGCCTAATTACTGGCCTAAAATATTAAATTGTCAATTGAAATGACAGATATTAAAGCTATTAAAAAGAGCTTTGGAAGAAGTTGTTCCTTCCCGGCGAATTATTATTTGATTAAATCACATTGTTGATAAATTGTTAATATGACGAAGATATAAAGTGTTAAATGTGAAAGAAATTGAATGATGTTTAAATCCTGTTTTATAAACTGCCTATGGTAAAACCATGCTTAGTATCACTCCTAAGTATTTTAAATGGACCTTTAGTAAGTGTCTAATTTGACCTCTCGTCACTACCACTCTGAGGTTAGGCGGGCGACTTAATGAGTACACGTTATTTTTGTACTCATACTACACTTGCTGTGCATTTTATTGCACGGGTATTGTCATAACAATATGGAGGATTCGGAGACTTAGGCGAGCTGCATCATCCGGAGGCGATCCGCAGCTGACAAAGTCTCCTTCAGATTGTATTTACTCATATTTTAAAATTTCCTTGTCCAGTTGTATTTCAGACATGATTTGTAATGATTGTATAAATTCATATAAATTGCTCATGTACTTGTGACACAGGGTGCTATCGTATTTTAATTTACGAAAATTTATTTATTTGATTATGAAATGCAAGAATAGGTAACGGTTTCGAAAATATTAAAACATGAATGTATTTCAACTAATCTAAGGATTTGGCTTGCCTGATAGTGGTGTCCGGTGCTATCATGACCTTAGGGATTTTGGGTTGTGACAACAACTGAGGAATCAAATGATGATGAGTTAAGAACAAATTTATATTTACTCGAACAAAGAAGAGAGGCAGCTTTAATATGGATGGCAACACAAAAACAAATCATAGAACGATACTATAACAGAAAGGCTCACCTCATGTACTTCAAAATTGGGGACTTCGTTCTTAAAAAGGTTTTTCAATCAACGAAAAAAATAGGAGCAGGAAAGTTAAATCCAAATTGGGAAGGACCCTATAAAGTTCGAGGTATCGCTGGAAAATGTTCCAATGAGTTAGAAACCTTGGATGGCAAGGTCTTACCCTCGAGTTGGAATGTTGTTCATTTTAAAAAATACTATTTCAGAGCAAAATAAAGTACCCACGGTCAGATATAATTCATTTACGACTTTTGTTTTGTACAATTAAAATTATACTAACAATTTTAGATGATAGGAAAAAACTAGCCCACACCAAATGATGATATTAGACCTGAAAGACATGCGAAAACAACATTATTCTTTGTCTAGGTTGAAACCTTTCTGATCGAAATATAAAGGGTTAAGCAGTCATTGTCACAACCCAATTTACCCTTCGAAAGGTATCGTGACGGCACCTAGTCTCTATGACTAGGTAAGCCTAGAATTTGCGGAAAACAATAGAATCAATAAAATAAAGACAGAAAGGATATCAAATAGTTATAACGTAGCTTCTCCGCATATACAGTTTTACTTCCCAAAACCCGGAATGTCACCATGATCACAAGCTCTTTAACAAAAATGGCTCTATACAATGAAGCAATGGGGAAATGTACAAGTATTTCTATGCCTATGCTAGAGTAGAAGGGGACTCGTGGGATTCTGCGGACGCGGTTGAATTACCTCGCGCTCTCCTAGCTGCTGGTAGACAACTCCTAGCCACGATACTGAGTACTGGTACCTGGATCTGCACATGGGGAAAACATGCGGAAGAAAGGGCGTGAGTACTCCACATTCCGTACTCCATAAGTACCAAGCCTAACTCCAGTCAAGGTGTGACGAGGTTAGGTAGAGGCCCTACTGAGTTTGTAAAACAAGTCAATATACAATTTTTAAACAGTGAAAGATAGACAAGCAATGATAAACAGGTTTAACGAAAACGGAAAGATTGAATGACATAAAGAGAGCCCTCGGCTCAGCACAACATATATCTCAACAATAAATGTGCAATGCAGTACACGGGGAAAGCTCCCGGATCTCAGTCCGTAGTCCCAATTTAAATATGCTATACAGTACAGGGGGAAAGCTCCCGGATCTCTGTCTGTAGTCCCAGTTTAAATATGCATCTCAGTACATGGCCGAAAGCTCCGGATATCGGTCCGTAGTCCCAATTTAAATATGAATGCAGTACAGGGGGAAAGATCCCGGCTCTCGGTCCGTAGTCCCAATTTAAATATGCCAAACAGAAGTATGTCAATTGTGGCTTAAGTAAACAATCCAGGAAAAACAACAGGTAAGGATAGCGTAAAACTACCTAAGCATGATGTGACTAGTAGCAATTAAGAGGAATACAAGTCAGAACAGGTAGGCATGCTTACACTTAGGCTATCTACTCAATTAAGATAGGAAACAGTAATATATGAGTGAAAATGAGCGTTTTCATGGGGGTAAAAATAGGATTTTAGCAACAAATACCTGTGTACGCACTTGTCACCTTGCGTACACAGCGTCCACATAACAAAATCCGTATAAAAATGCCTAAGGGAAGGTCCCCAACACAGAATTAGGCAAGCCACTTACCTCGACTATGCTAATCAACCAATAATCACGCTCTTTCCACGAGTATCCAACTTCTGGTGGCCCAAATCTATTCAATATGATTGCATAATGTGAATATCATTTCCAGAAATCAAAATAACTAATTAATTCTAAGCTAATACGCGAAATTAGGAATTTTGACAAAAACGCCCCTCGGGCCCACGTCTCGGAATTGGGTAAAAGTTATATTTTCTGGACACCCATTCACTCACGAATTCACTCGAACAAGAATCATCGAAATCCGATGTCAAAACCCCCCTATGTTCTCAAAATTTCGGTTGGGGAAGTTTCATCAAGTTCTCATGGGTTTTCCCCTATTTTTGTTAATTAAACTAAAGAAAACAATGGGGATTAATGGTCTAACAATGAATTAGGATTAGAAAATGTTACCTATGATCCTTTTCTTCAAAACCCACTGAAAATCACCAATTTCCGAGCTCTCAAATGATTTTAGACTTATGAAATTCAAACCCTCGGATTTTTGGAATAAACACACAGGGATCTCGCACCTACGGTCCCTTTCACCGCAACTGCGGAAAAAGCATCGCAGGTGCGGAATTCACTTAAGTCCTCTGGGGCCGCACCTTCGGTCGTTTGGTCGCACCTGCGGAACCCACGTCGCACCTGCGACCACTGTTCAACCCCCTCACCATCGCACCTGCGACCAGCCCTATCGCGGCTGCGTGTCCGCACCTGCGGGAAAACCTTCGCAGGTGCGAAACAGTAGAAGAAAGCCTGGTTCAGCAATTTGTTAAGCTCCAAATTCCCCCATTAAGCATCCGAAACAACCCCGAGGCCCCCAGGACCTCAACAAAAACCACCAACCGACCCTACCTTATTCGAACTTGGTTGAGCATTAAAAACACGTCTCATAACATCAAAATCATCGATTATGCATAGATTCAAGTCTAAGAACTTAGGAAAATTCTAGAATTCACATCCGATGCTGAAAGATGTCTAAACTCATCCGAATGACCTCAAATTATGCACACAGGTCATAAACGACATTATGGACCTGCTGTCGCTTCCGAAAATCCATTCCGAGCCCGATATCAAAATCTCACCTATCGGCCGAATTTGCCAAATTTCTAACTTTTGCCAATTCCATCCTACATCCACAACCGACCTCGAAAACACATTCTGACTACGTTCCTAACCCCGAAATCACCCAACGGAGCTAATGGAGTCGACAGAATTCCATTCCGGATCCGTCTTCACACAGCTCTAGCTACGGCCAGATTTCTAAAGCTAAATTCCACATTTATGGACTATGTGTCCAAAATCACCCAGGATTTCATCACTCAACGCACCGAAAGGTTCCAATAACATGAAAAGACATGGGAGAAATGGTAAATAGGGGATCGGGGTGCAAATTCTTAAAATGACCTAGTCCAAGCCTAAGGTCTACTCAACAAATAGAAAGTTAAGAGTGAAGTCAAAGAGCCAAAAATGCAATCCTGATTCAAAAACCTATGAAGAATACACTCGTGGATGTAAACTTCAAAATCTTATGAATGTTTAGGTTCAAGGAAATATTTATTCACGGGTTGCAAGATATACCCTTAATTTTTTTACAAATCTGTTGTAAAAGAAACATTTACGAAAGAGTTATAGATGATACTTGAATGTATGTAAAGTATTATGTAATTTGAAATTTCGAACGATAAAAAACATTCCTCAAAAGTTACTGAAGGAAACGTGTGTGTTCCTATTTCTTCTTTTGTATGCTTACACCATTATGAAGTTGAGACGTCTTCTTCATTAAGTGTCGTTCATAAAACGACCCTCTTTTATAAATCGTGCTTTTTTCAAAAAGACATGAAGTACTAAAGTATTTTTTAATGCATAATAAAAAAGTAATAAAGAAACTCGAAATAGAGTATCACAGAAGTTGAACAAAAACTTAGGAGATGATATTATAATAGCTTGGTTAAAACTAAGTATAAACTTAGTTCCAACCTATTTGTTTTATACAAAAAAATCCCAAAACAGACTAGGGGTATGATATTTCAAAATATTACCCCCAAATGGGACCGGGGCTAAACCTCTTATTTTTCCACCAAAAAAAAACCAAAGAACACTTCAAACATTTTCACTTTCACTGTGGGGCAGATTGGGTTCATCACTAGAAGGAAGAGCAACTTAAACATGGGAAGGTTGAGAAATATCTTCACCGGGAGTGATTTCATCACCTTCGGGAACATCAACCTCAGGTGAAGAAAAACTTCACTGCCGGGTCTTTTCAACTATTTCTCTAGTCTTTGCAATCTCAGCTTTTGAGTCAAAGCCTTCCTGGCTTACTTCCATTAATGTTTCGAGGCGAGTGTTCAGAAAATCTAGGTAACATCAATAACTGCTTTATCTTCAAGAGCCTCGTAGTCTTTTTCCCACTGTTCAACTTCATCTTTTCATTCATCCTTCTTGTTCAAGGCTGCATCATAAGAAACCTGCAGGGGCAAAAGATTTCTCCAAAAATTTAATCTTGTCTGAGGAGACACGAAGATCTTCCTGATTATATTATCATCTAAATTATATTATAAAATAGTACAAAAAATTAATTTGATATTTCATTTTTTTTATTTTTGTGTTTTTAAAATCTGTAATGTACTTGACTCTTGTCAACCACATAAATATCTTGTTAGTGATTTGTTCAATATTGATTAGTGTTTTCAAATATTATGTAATAATAATTACTATTATCATTATTGCTATTATGTTTTATTGTTAAAAAAGATTAGGACGAAAGAATAAAAATCA
>ML304292.1:0-51752 GCA_005239505.1 Nicotiana paniculata
ATATATATATATATATATATATATATATATATATTATTTACTGTTATTGTTATTGTTACGGAGAAATAATGGAGAGTTTTGTGATGTCTGGTGGGATCGGGTTGCGCACCGCAACAAAACTATATGTTTCTATTTCCTAAACTTCATTTTCATTATCTGATATAGTAAGGATTGGTAATTTTGGATGATACTGGTTCACTCTAGAGGCTGTGGTTATCGGTTGCAGTTGGCTATTTGATTATGTCCTGTATTTCTATTATTCTGTCATTTATATAATGCGTACAGGTTTTGTATAGATGTCCCGCCTTAGCCTCGTCACTACCTCATCGAGGTTAGGATCGACACTTACCAGTACATGGGGTCGGTTGTACTGATACTACACTCTGCATATTGTGCAGATTTTGGAGACGGTCCCAGCAGCAGTCATTAGTGAGCTCGGGTCAGATACCTGCGGAGACTTGAGGTACGGCTGTTCAGCGCCCGCAACACCTGGAGTCCCCATCCTCTTTTCTTTTAGCTGTATAACTTCATTCAGACATATTTATACTTATTTCAGACCTTTATGTGTATTACTTTAGAAGCTTGTGAACTCGTGACACCAGATTCACGGAATTGTAATAGACGATTGGTTGTTTAATTTCCGCATTTGTACTTAGAACTTATCTATTATTTCAATTCATTATCAATGTTACTGTTTAAACTACTAAAATAAGTAAAAATGTTCTAATGTTGGCTTGCCTAGAAAGTGAACTGTTAGGCGTCATCACGATCCTGACGGTGGGGACTCTGAGTCGTGACAAGTTGGTATCAGAGCACTAGGTTACATAGGTCTCACGGGTCACGAGCAAACTTAGTAGAGTTTGGAGAATCGGTACAGAGACGTCTGTACTTATCTCCCAGAGGCTATGAAGTTTAGGAAATAATTTCACTTTTATTCAACTCTGTCGTGCGATTTTGCTATCTCAATATTGATTGAACTCTCCTATTCTTATTCTCTCGTAGATGGCGAGAACACGTACCGCTTCTTCAGCTGAGCAGCAGCCAGAGCCTCCAGCAGCAACTCCTACAAGGGGCAGAGGTCAAGGCCGAGGCCGTGCCAGAGGCTGAGGCAGGGCTCAGCCCAGAGCCCGAGCAGCAACCCCAACTGTAGAGCCTCGGGTAGAGTTTGAGGAGGAGGTTCCAGCTTAGATTGTTCCTGCCGGACCAGCTCAGGTCCCGGAGTGGTTCATTTCCACCCCAATGCTTTAGGATGCCTTGGTCTGATTGGTGGGCCTTATGGAGAGTGTGGCTCAGACTGGCGCGTTCCCATGGCACCAGCCGTATCTCAGGCTGGAGAAGGAGCCCAGACTTCTCCTAATCACACTCTAGAGCATATGGCTCCCCAGTTTCAAACTCCAGCAGCTTATCCAGCCAGAGTAGTCCAACTGGTTGCTCCGACACAACCCGGTGATGGGTCAGCTGTGTCTTCTGAGGCCTTATGGAGATTGGATAGGTTTACCAAGCTCTTTCCAGTTCATTTCAGTGGTGCTACTTCAGAGGATCCCCATGAGTATCTTGATAGATGTCATGAGGTTCTTTGGAACAAGGGTATATTGGAGACTAATGGGGTCGACTTTGCTTCTTTTCAGATGACTGGTTCCGCCAAGAAATAGTGGAGGGATTATTTGTTGACCAAACCAACTGAGTCGCCTGCTCTTACTTGGGACCAGTTCTCACATCTCTTCTTAAGGAAGTTTTTGCTTATCACCTTGAGAGAGGAGCGCCGCCATCAGTTCGAGCGTCTCCAGCAGGGCAGCATGACTGTTACTCAGTATGAGACCCGTTTTGTGGATCTAGCCCGTCATGCTATTCTTCTGATTCCTATCGAGATAGGGAGGGTGAGGAGGTTTATTGAGGGACTTGTTGATAAATAGGGATTTTAACCTATTATTTTCTCTCTTTTACTTGTGCTTTAGGCTAAAATTGTTTGAAGGTATTCCCGAAAACTAATGAAATATGCTTGCCTGCAGGAATTGTTCAAACTGAGCCAAAGGAACCATAATCAACTCAGAAAGGAGTCAAAAGTTAAAAAACAACCAAGGCTGGGAAAAGAGTTCTGAAGCGCGGAACGCACAAATATTATGCGGTCGCGAAAGCTATAATGTGGTTGCGGACATAATTACGCGGTCCGTGAAAGGGAGATTCATAGAGGGTGATTTTTGGGCTAACTGATGAGAGCGTACCACACCAAAAATATGCGGTCGTGAAAGTAATTGTGCAGCCGCGATTGGAATTACGCGGACCGCGATGACTAAGGTTCAAAGAGCGTACAAATTCAGCAAAAGAGAGAAATGTGATCCGCTCCAGAATTGTGCGGCCGCGATAGTTCCTTGTGCTGCCGCGATCCAAATTATGCAGTCCGCAAAATGAAGAATCAGAGAGTCGATTTTAAACCAAACTCAAGCAAGTGCGAACCACATCACTTTTATGCGGCCGCATAATCTGGAGCGCGGACGCAATTGAAATTATGCGGTCCATGATACTCAACTCAACCCAGATCCAAAATTGAAGAACGCAGACCGCGATCAGTATTGTGCGGGCGCGAAATCAAGAGTGCAGCCGCGCTCAGAATTATGCGGCCGCACAACCTCTGCAGTGGCACTTTTGTCAGATATTTTCAGCTTAGTATAAATAGAATTTTTTATCATTTTTAGGTTATGTTATGTATTGTATGAGCACGTGAGATGGTTGGGTTTTCTGTTTTTGGGAAATTTTGCACTAGATTCACTTCTTAACATTAGACTTTCATCTCTTAATCTAGTATTATGAATTTTATCTTCAATTCATCTTTAATTTCTGTTCTTTTCATGAGTATCTAAACCCATAGCTAGGATTGTGACCCAACCCTAGTGTGGGTATTTAATGGGTATTTGATTTTAGGGCTTGAATGTGTGTGGGTTAGTGATATTTAGCCTAGTTCTTGCTTGAACTATAGAATTAATGGTTGCAAACATTGATTCATGCCTTCATGACTTAGTCTCTACTTGAGAAAGAGATACTAAGTCTAAGAAAATTAGGCTAACAAGGAATTGGGATGAACTCAAGAAATTGATAGCCCCAATTAAAGGGTTAAACTTAGAGATAGTAATATCCGACTTGAGCTAATATCGCTTGAATTTCATGAATACCCATTTGAACTTGAGAAAGCTAAATTGGGCAAAATCACTCAAACTACCGAAGGTATAAAGTGAGTCACATCGCCATGTGGGAATTGAAGAAATTGAACCTTGAGTGAGATGTAGCTGCCATCTTCGGGTGGAGCAATTGAATGAACTTAATGAGTTCTGATTCCATGCTTACTCCAGTTCGTCCTTGCATAAGGACAAGATGAAGTATCTACATGATAAGTATATCCGAAACAAAGAGTTCAAAGAAGGTGACCTTGTTCTTCTATTCAAATCTCAGTTATGGATGTTTTCGGAAAAGCTCAAGTCAAAGTGGAGCGGTCATTTTGAAGTGGTACATGCGACTCCTTTTGGTGCTCTAGATTTGAAAAACAAGAATGGTGAGATATTTAGAGTCAATGGGAACCGGGTGAAGCACTACCTTGAAAAGATTGATGATGGACACATTGTGGCATTGATCCATTTCAAATGAATGATGGTAACATGCGTCGTGTCGCGAAGTTAAATCAGGCGCTTCTTGGGAGGCAACCCATGTGTTTTTATTTCTTTTGATTTTCTTTTTAGATTAGGCATTGTTTTGGACTAACTGATCGTGAAGTGTATGTTGGAATTGGTTGTGCAGTGCAGGAAACAGGAAAAGAGTGCGGACCGCGCCAAAATTTCACAGCCGCACTCAGGTAAGTCGGTGTGTCACTAGGGGTCAGAGTATAAATACAACTTTCTATGACGGTTCACACTTTACGAACTCTGACTTCTAAAACACGCCTAAAGCACTGTGCCCTTTTTTTGGCTTTCAATCTCATCCCATTTTCATCAAGTGTTGATTTCCTACTACTTTTCACTACTAGTATGTTCATTTCAATGAATTAATTTCATTTTTTTTCTTTTCTTTTCTCTTTGTTTTAATTTTCCCTTTTTAGTTAGGGTTAGATTCATGCCAAAATGTCAAAATGATGCTTAATTCTTGCTTAGAAGCATGTGGGTAGTGTTTGAATGCATAATGGGGGCTGGGGTTAGTAGCTTTTCATGCTTAATTGCCATAAATTTTATTTAATTAGTGAAAACCCTAGTATTAAATGTTCATAAGTGCCAATCTGATTTGAATTTTGCGGCTACACACACTTTTGTGCAGTTCACGATAGGGTATGCGGCCACGTACAAAATTGTGCGGTCCGCGATACCCTAGTTCCAAGACACTCTTAATTGCTTAGATTTCGTGGCTGCACTCAATTTTGTGCAGTCCGCGGTCGGTGATCCGTGGCCGCACTCAATTAAGTGTGATCCGCTCAGTTGAACTTCTGAGATCCACCAAAATGGTTATACGGCCACACTTAAAATTGTGCGGTCCGCGATGGGGCTTAAGCGGCCGCACTTGATTTTGTGCGGTCCGTGGTTGGTTAACTTTAGAGAACCAGTAGTCTGATCCTGGTATCTCCACAGCCGCACTCACTTTTGTGCGGTCCACGATGAGCATTTCGCCGCTGCATTCATTTTTATGCGGTCCACGATGGGCAGTTCGCGGCCACACTCACTTTTGTGCGGTCCGCGCTGCCCTGTTCTGAGAAGCACTAACTTTCTTTTCAACTGTAATTCTTTAACACATGTTGAACCCCAATTCTAACTGACTTTCACTACTTGTTTGTTGTAGACAATGGCGCGTTCTCATGGTATAGGTGACACTTCAAAAGGGAGGGCAGAATCCTCCCGAGGCCGGGGTAAAGGGAAGCAAAACTTGCCATTATCAGTCCAGAAGGTTGTGGGAAAAAATCCACCCTAGTTAGACCTCCTCCGGACTCCTCGGACACCAGTGAATAACTCCCATCCCGGGATACTTCTGAGGGGAAATCTGTACAACCTCAACCGGGGGCACAATCACAACAATTCCCCGGTCGACTCCACCTAGTCAATGAACCTACCTTCTCCTTTGGTTCTTCTGATGGCTCAGATGGACGTAGTCAGGAATCTGAACCATCTTCCTCACCTGCTAAAATAGCTGCCCCAATAAATTTAGATGATGATGATGAGGTTCCGGATGACAGGAGAGGGGGTGACACAATTGGGGAGGTCTGGATAGGTCAAGGAAGCCTGAGGTGTGGGCTGATAGATTTGTGAGTGAGAAGGCGTATGCCAAGTTCCGGGAATGGTGGCCCCAATGGTTGCTCACTCTTGAGCGACAATTCATAACCAAAGACCTAACCACACACAATCCAAATGTCCTAAAGTAGTTTGAGGAGAGAAAAGGATGGAAATATTTCACCGGACGGGTGGTATATGCAAATGAATACCTCGTCAAGGAATTTTATGCAAATGTTGCCCATATCAAAAAGGGTACCAAGGTGACGAAGGTCCGAGATTTGAAAATCAATTTTGATGGCCATACACTGAACGATGATGCAGGATTTGAGGAGGTTGAGGCAGTGCAGTACCTGGAGAAGCTAGCCTTGGGTGAAGCAGCTCGCCCATGGCTAGCTAAGATTCTTGCTATTCCGGGGACAACACCTGCATGGCTCACAACTAGAGTTCCAATAGTCAGAGCCACCCTTAACTGTCACGACCCAAACTGATGGGCCGCGATGGGCACCCGGTACCTTAATCAACCGAGTACCAACATAACGTATCTTTTTATGTCATACTATTATAGATAACTGAGCCGGAAGGATTCCGTGAGATAATTATAATACAACATGTGATACCAACTTATACATAAGACATACGACCCTATAAGACCAAAATAATCACTCGTATACTGCACATAAGTCGATAGGGCCATACAGTCTTTTATGTACATGACATCTGTCTACAAGTCTCTAAGGATACATAATTTTCATAAAGGTCGGGACAGAGTCCCGCCATACCAAACAATACAAGTCTAAATCATACTAACCAAACAAGCAACTCCGAAGCAAATGGAGCGCACCAACGTGTTTCGTGGAGCTGATAGCCTACTTGGAGGGCTCTCGACCTGTCTATCAGGACCTGCGGGCATGAAACACAGCATCCCCAAGCAAAAGGGATGTTAGTACGAATAATGTACTGAGTATGTAAGACACATAAATAAGTGCATAACAGACATGGAAGAAATATAGAGTAAATGACTCAACCTGTAAGTCTGGATAACTCTGTAAATCGTGAAATAATTATAGTGTCATGCACATGCATATGATTGTCATGTCGTGCATAGGTACATGTTTCATAACACACCAAGCCTCTGAGGGCATCCCATTATATCATCTCGGCTACTGTGGACAAAATCATCAATGTATACCAGTTGATCAGGTAGTGGTGCGTATATAACGCCATAACCTTTTCCCATATCCCATATCCCATATATATATATATATATATATATATATATGGGATATGGGATATGGGAAAAGGTTATGGCGTTATATACGCACCNTACCTGTATAAATGCATGAAATGCATAAGAAATAAGTTAATAAGGTTTCTCGGAATGTCATAAAATAATATGCATGTCGGATAAACTTTATCAAATACGTATTTTTTTGAGACCCATGAACAGAAAATATAATAATAATTAAGAAATAACAATATTTTTTCATATGGGAAAACCATTGTGTTAGTGTTGTTAAGCCTTGCTGCTCAAATATTTCAATGATAAGAGAATTAATAACAGAATATAAGCGAAGCAAGACGATACATGATGGTACATTCAACCTTTTCTCTACAGCTTTAAAGGCTTTTACAATCATGTACACTTGCATATAGTTTAGCTTACCGGACTCTTTCCATTTCAGTGATAGATTTCTCAATTATGGCTTATATTTATATTTTATCTCTCTTTGCTCCTTGTGTTGTGACTAGTTATTAATTCACATGGGAATCAAGACTATAGACACCTCTAGTATTTCTATAAATAGAGTCATTTATGGAAGTTGTGCATTTGCTCGTTTCGCTTGTGTCGTATAGATCATGATAAAAATAAAGAAGGGATAGCCTTAACATACCTCGAGTAGGGAAAAATCTGTATGATATCCTTGGAAAAGGTTGCACCGTACTCCTTTAGAACCGCAAAATTTAGCGTTGCTAAGGTGCTAATAATTCTCGCTGGAATCGATTTGGTCGCAAGAAATTTTGTTGGAAGCTTTTCGGATTGAGTTTTAGCGTCTGGTTTAGAGAATGTTTTGAACTTGATTTAGGAAGAAGGTATATGATTCTTACTTGATTGTTTTTGACCAAGTGAAAACCAAACTTGAATGTCTTGTAAGTAGAGTTATGACTAAGGCCTATTACACGTAAGTCGATTGTAATGAATCTTATTTTAGATGGCCACCTAATACAATATGACTAAGAGTCATATGTCTTAGTAATGGTTGCTGCCACGTGGGGGGCTATTCTTATCTAATAATTTATTAATTAATTAGGTAATTTCTCATTACCCGATAATTAATCAATTACTCATATAATTAAGAATTATCTCAAATTACTTAAAATTTTACTTATTTTTAATATACTTTATACATCCTACTATCATGGTCATATGGTACTAGTCCATCAATATTGGGTATTATCGCTCGGCCTATATTTTATCCCAATATGTCAAACTTGGACAAAAAATTATTTTCTTTGATTCGCTTACCCTTTCACCTTCACAAATTTACTTATCACTTGTTTGAAATAGCGTAATACTTATAATCCCAAAATAGTCTCATTCCCGAAATTACGTCGATTAACTTACGACGAAATTTTAACGTATGAGAATACGGGATGTAACATCTCATTTCCGAGCTTTTATCATTTTACTTATGGCGTACTTCTACATATGAAAACGTGGGGTGTAACATTAACTTTGAAGCCAAAGGGTGGAAATATTCGTGTGATGCCGGCTTGATCCTTGCCAGCATGAGAATGTCCTCCCACTCACCCCGGCAATATTGGTAGTTTCCATCATGGTAGGCTATCCGATCAATGTGGGGAACATGATGTCCTACCACATCTCCAAGGCGGTCGGCAAAGAAGAAAGATCATATCCCTTCCCCAACTTCCTGACAGAGTATTTCCAAGACCAAGGGGTAGTGAAGAGGAAATTTGATGTGAAGGTGAAGGCTAAAAAGTCTTTCCCATGGTATCACCTCCATGGAGAGGATAACCCTAAAGCCAAGGGTAAAGCCACTACCTCCATTGGCCAGTCTAAAGAGCCAAGGGTAGTGTCCACCGGGTCAGAGCCTTCCACATCAATCGGTTCTTATACTGGAGCAGCTGCCATGCGTCCTCCATCCTCCGGGCCATCCCACTCAGTGCCACTGTCAGTGCCTTCATCTTCTACCTACCCTTAGACTGCACAGCGGTTTTCACAGACACTATCCAGTCTCAACAACTGGATGCAAGCAGCTACCACAAAGTTGATTGTCTTATCCAGTGCAGTAGCAGAACAGTTTACAGCTTCAGGTACCTTCATCAATGGAGGACTCTTTGAAGAAGATTTTGGACAACCAGAAGAATATTCTGGACAAACAGAAGAAGATATGGGAGACTCTTGATGCACATGGTAGCATTATTAAGGATTTGGAGAAGCATGTGAAGAAGATGCGAAAGACTCAGGCATATAAGGAGTCGGTAGAGAAGTTGAGCAAAGAGGTTGCGAATATTGCTTCTGCTGGAGATATTCCACTAGACCTGCTCTTGGAGGAGACAGTCCTAGCAACACATACAACAGTGCTTGAGGCATCAGATGCAGCAGCTGGCCAGTCTGAGGAGTCGGCTGCCACTTCACACACTGTTGAGAAGTTGATCAAGATGCTCAGCAACCCCATAGTCCCCCCAGTCAGAGGATATGGAGATCCAGTTAGAGGACGGAGGGTGTTGATGACCCCATGCAGTCTGAGGACCCTACTCATATTGAGGACTCGACGTAGACAGAGACCATATAGGGAGTCCTTTTTACTCTCTCCCCCTTTCTCTATTCTTATTTATTATTAGCATTAAGGTTAATGCTAGTTTTTCATTTGGGGGTTGGTCCATTTTGATTTTTGATTTGATGACATTTGGTATGTAATAACCATTATACTATTTTTCTTTATCTTTATTTTCACTTTTGGTATGGATATAGTTTTACCATTCGATGTATATATTCATTTCCATTATGTATATATTCGTTTTACTTCATTTTGTACATATTGAGTTTACTTTTCGTAGTTTACTTCATAACTTCTTTCGTTGTTTTTCCTTAGTAGCATAACTTCTTATTTTCTTTAGTAGCTTCTTTTTAAGTTTGCATCTTCTTTTTAAGTTTTGTGTGTACAATAAGCCTTTGGTTTTCTTAATGCCACAGTTGTTTCCAAAGGTGAATGTTGTGTGAACCGGGTGGCTCTTCCCAACGATGGATGGCGTGACAACCTTCTTAAGGGATTGAGTCCATTTTATTTATGTTTTTTTGCATATATAGTATTAATGAATAAAAGTGTCTCAAGAAACTTCACTTGGTACTAACACATTTACCTTCGACCTTATGGTTAGAAACAAATTGATTAGCAAAAATAACTCTAGTTGTGACTTTTAGACTCTTGTCTACAACAATCATCGAGTGGTTTATTTGAGCCATTTGTGATTTTCAATCTTAACTAGGGTTGTTGTGGACCCTCGACTTTGTTCTCTTTAACAATCCAATAGCTTGAGAGGTGAGTTATTGAATTGCAAGTCCAAGTTCTGTGCCAATAAGTCTAGAACTTGCCCTGAATATTTGTCTAGGCGAAATTTTAAGTATAACTCGACTTGAGAAATGATTGTAGGCTCTCCTTGATCCAATTGAAACTTGAAAGCTTCCATAGCCTACCAATATGATATCCATAGTCAACCCCTTTGAGCCTAAGCCTTTTTCATTCAATAGCCACATTACAAGCCTTTATCCGTTTATAACGACCCACTCTTGGCACCCGATATTTTCCTTAGCGTACGTGATAACCAAGTGGCAAAAGCATAAGTTTGGGGGAGATACAAGGAATTTGAAAGTAATAAAAGGTACAAAGAAGAAAAATAAATGAAGAAAATAAAAGGCAAAGAAAAGGAAGAAAGACCAAAAAGAAATATGTCAAAAAGAAAGTGAAAGTTGAAGGGATTCAAAGAAAGCAATGATGAAAGGCATGGAATGATTAGAAAAGGAGAAAAATGATTGTCATGAGAAAGAAAGAGTGACAGTGTGTCTGTCTACTTCCTCTAAGGAAGAAGAAAATGACTCAAAGAGTCAAGAAAGTATGAGCCGAAATGAGAAAATGGAGTGCTTAAGGAAAGATGAAACCATCATATGCCGATAAATCTTACCTTGATCCAAAAGCCTTCATTACATTCCTGCAAATGCCCTATATGATTTCAAGTTGAGTGATCTTATATTAGTGGTGATTTGCATAAGGGTCAAGCTTATGGTACTTAGAGCCGGACTTGTGGCATTCTTTTGAGAGAGATGAGCGCACTTCTTCACAATCCTTGTTTTGAGTGTTACATTCTAAAGTGAGATTTGCTCATGGAGAGTAGAGGAGGAGGAGTTTGGGTTCAACAATGACCTACGTGTTAGAGAGAGCTTCCTTGATGAATTGAGTCAACTCTCGATGCTCTAGTGTCACAATAGACCTATGGTACTCAAAATATCATAACATGGTGTTGTTGATAACTCATTTGTGTTGAGGGTAATTGTTAGTCCCAATTGATGCATGATTGATTCACCTTAAGCCAGCTGAAATATTCTTTTTTCTGGTGGAGGTGGAAATTACCTTATTTTCTTGAGGACAAGCAAAAACTTAAGTTTGGGAAGTTGATAAGTAGGTATTTTAACCTATTATTTGCTCTCTTTTAGTTGTGTTTTAGGTAAAAAATGCTTGAAGGTATTCTTGGAAACTAATGAAATATAATTGTTTGCAGGAATTGTTCAAAATGAGCCAAAGGAACCATAATCAACTCACAAAGGAGTCAAAAGTTGAACAAAAACCAAGGCTGGGAAAAGAGTTCTGAAGCGCGGACCGCACAAATATTGTGCGGCCGTGAAAGCTGTAATGCGGCTGCGGACATAATTACGCAGTCCACGAAAGGGAGATTCAGAAAGGGTGGTTTCTGGGCTAACTGATGAGAGCGGACCGCACTAGAAATGTGCGGTCGCGATTGGAATTACACGAACCGTGATGACTAAGGTTCAAAGAGCTTACAAATTGAGCAAAAGAGAAAAATGCGGTCGGCGCCAGAAATTGTGCGGCCGCGAAAGTCCCTTGTGCTGCCGCGATCCAAATTATGTGGTCCGCAAAATGAAGAATCAGAGAGTCGATTTCAAGCCAAACTCAAGCAAGTGCGGATCACATCACTTTTATGTGGCCACATAATCTGGAACGCGACCGCGATTGAAATTATGCGGTCCACCAAACTCAGCTCAACCCAGATCCAAAATTGATGAAAACGGAACGCGATTAGTATTGTGCGGCTGCGAAAGCAAGAATGCGGCTGCGCTCAGAATTATGCAGCCACACAACCTCCGCCGGGTCATTTTTTCCAGTTATTTTTAGCTTAGTATAAATAGAATTTTTTGACATTTTTAGGTTATGTTATGTATTATATGAGCACGCGAGATGGCTGGGTTTTCTGTTTTGGGAAATTTTGCACTAGATTCACTTCTTAACATTAGATTTTCATCTCTTAATCTAATATTATGAATTTTATCTTCATTTCATCTTTAATTTATGTTATTTCCATGAGTAGCTAACCCATAGCTAGGGTTGTGATCCAACCCTAGTGTGAGTATTTAATGGGTATTTGATTTTAGGGCTTGAATGTGTACGAGTTAGTGATATTTAGCCTAGTTTTTGCTAGAACTATAGAATTAATGGTAGCAAACATTGATTCATACCTTCCTGACTTAGTCTCTACTTGAGAAAGAGGGACTAAGACTAGGAAAACTAGGCTAACAAGGAATTGGGGTGAACTCAAGAAATTGATAACCCCAATTAAAGGGTTAAACCTAGAGATAGTAATACCCTACTTGAGCTAATATCACTTGAATTGCATGAATACCCATTTGGACTTGAGAAAGCCAAATTGGGCAAAATCACTAAAACTACCGAGAGGTATAGAGTGAGTACCCGGGTGTGATAGCTATATTACAATCCCAACTAAGAAAGCTTGCCCTAGAACTTTGCTACCATTTAGATATCCACCTAGGTAGAAGTCACTACCCTAGTCTCTTTAAACACTTGAAAAAAAACAACAAAAATATTGTCATTAGTTTCAATTATTGCATACAATAGAGTAAAGTTAGAAGTAGAAATCAAACCCAAATGTTTGGGTTAAAACTGCATCAACCACCCTCGCTACTCAATAATAGTGTAGGATTGGACCCGATCACTTGCTCAGCCTATTAGATTGCAGATGGCTAAGGAGACTGGGAGCGAGATTTCTTTTCAGAATGCAACCAATATCTCCAAACGAGTCGAGATTGTTCTTGGACAGGGAGGCCAAGGGTCAGATAAGAGACCTCGTCATTCTGGTGGGTTCAGCGGTGCCTCATCTGTAGGCAGGGGTACTTTTTCTAGAGGCCATCCTCCCAGGCTGTTCCATTCATCGCCATCCCATAGTGCTTCAGGGAGTCGTGGTTCTTATATACCTCCTTCCGGGCAGCTAACCTATAGTGCACCTCCAGCTCCTATCAGGGCACCTCCTTTTCAGAGTTATTATCGTGGTTAGACGGCTCGTCTGGGTCAGTCTCAGTTTCTACAACCAAAGTATCAGGATGGATGTTTCAAGTGTGGTGATTATGGGCATATCCGGAGGACCTGTCTGAGATTATAGGGTGTTCAGCCATAGCATCAGGGTTCTCGCACCATGGTCCCGACACCAATTACTGAACCGCTTGCTCAGCCAGCCAGAGGTAGGGATCAGGTAGCCAGAGGTAGGGGCCAGACTATTAGAGGTGGAGGTCAGGCCGTTAGAGGTGGAGGCCGCCAGCTAGAGGTCGTCCTAGGGATATGGTTCAGAGGGGTGGGGACCAACCCCGATGTTATGCTTTTCCAGCCAGACCTGAGGCTGAGTCATCTGATGCTGTCATTACACGTACTGTTTCAGTTTGCTGTAGAGATGCTTCAGTTCTATTTGATCCAGGGTCTACTTACTCCTATATGTCATCTTATTTTACTTCATATTTGGTCGTGTCTCGTGATTCCTTGTGTTCCCCTTTATATGTGTCCACACCTGTGGGGGATGCTATTATTGTAGATCGTGTATATCGTTCATGTATGGTCACTATTGGGAGTCTTGAGAAAAGTGTAGACCTTCCTCTCTTATATATGGTGGATTTCGATGTTATATTGGGCATGATTGGTTGTCACCTTATCACGCTATTTTGGATTGTCACGCCAAGACAATGAAATTAGCCTTGTCGGGGCTGCCTCGATTAGAGTGAAGAGGGACTCCTGGCCATTATACCAGCAGGGTTATTTCTTATATAAAGACTCGGCGTATGGCCGAGAAGGGGTGTTTGGCCTATTTGGCTTATATTCATGATTCTAGTGTTGAGGTTCCTTCTATGGATTTTGTGCCTGTTGTTCGTGAGTTTCCAGAGGTATTTCCCGCAGACCTGCCGAGGATGCCAACCGACAGGGATATTAACTTTTGTACAGATTTGGCTCCAGGAACTCAGCCTATTTCTATTTCGCCATACCGTATGGCCCCACCAGAGTTGAAAGAGTTGAAGGAAAAATTGGAGGATTTGCTTGATAAGGGCTTCATTAGGCCTAGTGTCTCTCCCTAGGGTGCACCGGTTTTGTTTGTGAAGAAGAAGGATGGGTCTATGAGGATATGTATAGATTAGCGGCAGCTGAACAAAGTCACCATCAAGAACAAGTATCCGTTGCCGAGGATTGATGATTTATTTGATCAACTTCAGGGTGCCAAGGTGTTTTCAAATATTAATTTGAGATCTGCCTATCATCAGTTGAGGATTAGGGCATCCGATATCCCTAAGACAGCTTTTCGAACGCGGTATGGGCACTACGAGTTTCTGGTGATGTCCTTTGGGTTGACCAATGCTCCAGCAGCATTTATGGACTTAATGAACCGAGTGTTCAAGCCTTATTTGGATTCCTTTGTGATTGTGTTTATTGATGACATCTTGATATACTCTCGTAGTCGGGAAGAGCATGAGCAGAACCTTAGGACAGTGCTCCAAACTCTGAGGGACAGTCAGTTGTATGCTAAATTTTCAAAGTGTGAATTTTGGTTGGATTCAGTCGCTTTCTTGGGCCACGTTATTTCAGTAAAGGAAATTCAGGTAGATCCTAAGAATATTGAGGCAATCAAGAACTAGCCTAGACCCACTCCATCCATGGAGATCAGGAGTATCTTGGGTTTGGTGGGTTATTACCGTCAATTTGTGATGGGGTTTTCATCTATAGAAGCCCCGTTGACTAGGTTGACCCGGAAAGGTGCCCCATTTAGATGGTCGGATGAGTGTGAGGCGATCTTTCAGAAGCTCAAGATAGCTTTGACTACAACGGTGGTGTTGGTGTTACCATCAGGTTCAGGATCTTACACAGTATATTGTGATTCCTCCCGTGTTAGGCTCGAATCAGTATTGATGCAGGAGGGCAGGGTGATTGCATATGCGTCTCGGTAGTTGAAGGCTCATGAGATGAATTACCATGTCCATGATTTAGAGTTGGCGGCCATTGTTCATACGCTGAAGATTTGGAGGCACTATCTATATGGCATGTCGTGTGAGGTTTTCACAGATCATTGCAGCCTTCAGTATTTGTTCAAGCAAAAGGATCTCAATTTGAGGTAGAGGAGGTGGTTAGAGCTATTGAAAGACTATGATATCACCATCTTGTATCATCCCGGGAAGGCCAATGTGGTGGCCGACGCATTGAGTAGGAAGGCAACGAGTATGGGCAACCTTGCATTCATTCCAGTCGGTGAGAGACCGCTAGCTTCAAATGTTCAGACTTTGGCCAACCAATTTGTGAGGTTGGATATTTCAGAGCCCAGCCGTGTTCTAGCTTGCACAGTCACTCGGTCTTCCTTGTTTGAGTGTATCAGAGATCGGCAATATGACGACCCTCATTTTTTTATCCTTAGGGACATAGTGCGGAACGGTGGTGCCAAGAAGGTTATTGTTGGAGATGATGGAATTTTGAGGATGCAGGGTCGCGTGTGTGTGCCTAATATTGATGGGCTTCGTGAGTTGATTCTTGAGGAGGCCCATAGTTCTCGGTATTCTATTCAATCGGGCACCGCCAAGATGTACCAGGACCTGCGGCAACATTATTGGTGGAGAAGGATGAAAAATGATATAGTTTCTTATGTAGATCGGTGCCGGAATTGTCAGCATGTGAAGTACGAACATCAAAGACCCGGTGGTTTGCTTCAGCAGATAGAGATTCCTGAGTGGAAGTGGGAGCGTATCACTATGGACTTTGTTGTTGGACTCCCACGGACTCAGAGGATGTTCGATGTTGTTTGGGTCATTGTGGATAGGTTGGCTAAGTCAGCACACTTTATTCCTGTGGCATTTACCTATTCTTCGGAGTGGTTGGTGGATATTTATATTAGGGAGATTGTCTATCTTCACGTTGTGCCCGTGTCTATCATTTCTGATCGAGGTACGCAGTTTACCTCGTATTTCTGGAGGGCAGTACAACGTGATTTGGGTACGCGGGTTGAGGTGAGCACAACATTTTATCCCCATACGGACGGGCAGTCTGAACGTACTATTCAAATCTTGGAGGATATGCTTCGCGCTTGTGTTATAGACTTCAGAGGATTGTGGAATCAATTCCTGCCCCTTGCAGAGTTTGCCTACAACAACAACTACCAGTCGAGCATTCATATGGCTCCCTGTGAGGCATTATATTGTAGACGATGCATGTCGCCAGTTGGGTGGTTTGAGACGGGGGGNCTCGATTATTGTCTACAGATCTAGTACAGGAGGCCTTGGACAAGGTCAAGATTATACAGGATCTACTTCGCACAGCTCAGTCCAGGCAAAAGAGTTATGCTGATCGTAAAGTTGGAGATGTGGCATTCATGGTCAGAGAGAGTGTGTTGCTTCGGGTATCACCTATGAAGGGTGTCATTAGGTTTGGGAAGAAGGGAAAGTTGAGCCCTAGATATATCGGGACTTTTGAGATTCTCGATAGAGTGGGAGAAGTGGCTTATAAACTTGCGTTGCCTCCGGGGTTATCAGCATTTCATCCTTTGTTTCATGTGTCCATGCTCCGGAAGTATCATGGTGACCCATCCCACGTGTTAGATTTCAGCTTTGTCCAGTTGGACAAGAATTTGACTTATGAGGAGGAACTGGTGGCTATCCTAGCCCGACAGGTTCGTCAGTTGAGATCAATTAGATATCCTTCAATTCGTGTGCAGTGGAGAGGTCTTCCCGTTGAGGCAGCTACTTGGGAGTCCGAGTCAGACATGCGGAGTAGATATCCCCACCTATTCACTAGTTCAGGTACTTTTCTATGTCCGTTCGAGGACGAACGATTGTTTTAGAGGTGGAGATTGTGATGACCTAAAAGGTCATCTTATGTTTTAGAACTCAATTCTGCGTTCTTTAGCCTTAAATATCTCATTTTTACCCTCCTCGATTTACGTGCGCAGTCCGGACGTGTTTCCAAAAATCTTTTATTTTGAAAATTGATGAAATAATAATTTTTGGCCTTAAAAAGTTGATTTTAGTTGACTTTGGTCAATGTTTTGAGTAAACGAACCTGAACCCGTATTTTGACAGTCCCGGCGGGTCCGTAGTGAAATATGGGACCTGGGCGTATGCCCGGAATCGAATTCCGAGATTCCTAGCTCGGAATATGAATTTTAAGACTAAAAAATTTAATAATTTTAAGAAATTGGTTGATGTTTGATCTTGATGGTATCGGGTCCGTATTTTGGTTCGGGAGCCCGGTACAGGTCTGTTATGATATTTATACTGTATCTGTGAAATTTGGTGAGAAATGGAATTAATTTGACGTGATTCGGACGCCCGGTTGTGAAAATAGAAATTTCAAAGTGTTCTTGGGAATTTCATGTGATTAGGTGCTAAATTCGTAGTTATATGTGTTATTTTGGCAATTTGATCGCACGAGCAAGTTCGTATGATGTTTTTAGACTTGTGTGCATGTTTGGTTTGGAGCCCCGAGGGCTCCGATGAGTTCGAATAGGCTATGGAGTGAAATGAACTTAGGAAAAATATCAGGTGTGCTTCAGGTCTGCAGATTTCGCATTTGTGAGGTCTGGCTTGCAAATGCGAGCCTCGTATTTGCGAAGAATCATCACATTTTCGAGCATGGGTTGGGACTGGGGATTCTTGCATTTGCGAGGTTTATGCCGCATTTTCGGAAGTCCAATGTTCGCAATTGCAAGCAAATGGTTCGCATTTGCGTAGGCTGCAGAAATGCGAGGCGTTCGCATTTGCGATACTTTTCTCGCATTTGCGATTGCGAAGCTCAGGTCGCAAATGCGACATCTGCAGTGGGTAAATCTTGATTTAGACGAGATTTTGTTTTTTTTTTTCAAAACCTTCGAACACAAGAAACCCTCTAGGCGATTTTCCAAAGATCACTTCTTCCCCAAATCATAGGTAAGTGATTCTTAACTCTTTTATTTCAATCTTTCACTTCACTTTACAAGATTTCAACCTAAATCTAGGAATTTCATGGTAGAAATTGGGGGTTTGGGTAGAATTAGAGATTTTTGAGAAATTGGAAATTAGACCTCAATTTGGGGTCGAATTTCGAAACTAGTACATATTCGGGCTCGGGGTGAATGGGTTTTGGTCCGAACCTCGAGTTTTGACCAAGTGAGCCCGGTGTCATTTTTTGACTTTTGGGGGGAAATGTTGTGAAACCTAAATTTATGTATTGAAATTGATTTCTTTAGCAATAATTGATGTTATTCAGTTAATTATGGCTAGATACGAGTGGTTCGAAGGTGGAAACTAGAGGAAAAGCGGTAATTGAGCAGTGAGTGTCCTGTGGATCGAGGTAAGTATTGTGTCTAACCTTGACTGAAACCCTCGGACTATGTGATTATGTGAAATCCATGTGAGCGGCGTATATGCGAGGTGACGAGTGCTTATACGTCGTCAAGTTATCTGTTTTCCTTGATAAACTGCTTTCCTTTAATTGTTTTATTCCCAGTCTTAATTGTTATATGCTCTAAATGCTTCCATGCTTAACTACTACGTGTTAATCAATATCTTCTCATGTTAGCTATGCTAGTTCTTACCGTAGGTCCCCTAATCCCTGCTATTTGCTTAATTTGACTTGTTTGCACCTTTTAAATTATAAAATGTTGGATTGGTATCATTGTGTAGTATTATTTGAGTAGATTTTGTATTGATTAAGGTTTCCTTTTCTCGGTTCAGTTTGGTATTTATTTATCGTAAAGGCCTCTTGATTTAGAGTGTAATTTGACTGTGTACATTGAGTGTTTGGTACTGATATCGTGGGATCGGGCTGCACGCCGCAACATGAGGAATAAGGGAGGATTGATAAGGAGTAATATGGGTGAATATGTTTATACGGTGGGAATCAGGTTGCACGCCGCAAAGGAGGAATAAGGGTGGATTGATACGGAGAAATAAGGGTGAATTATCCTATTTATATTGATTTCTGGTGGGATCGGGTTGCGCGCCGCAACACTCTCTCTCTCTCTCTCTGTTTCTCTCTCTCTCTCTCTCTGTTTCTCTCTCTCTCTTTCTCTCTCACACACACACATATACATATATATATATATATATATATTATTTACTGTTATTGTTATTGTTACAGAGGAATAAGGGAGAGTTTTGTGATGTCTGGTGGGATCGGGTTGCGTGGCGCAACAAAATTATATGTTTCTATTTCCTGAACTGCATTTCTTTCTGGTATTTCTTTCATTATCAGATATAGTAAGGATTGGTAATTTTGGACGACATTGGTTCACTCTAGAGGCTGTGGTTATCGATTGCAGTTGCCTGTTTGGTTCTATCCTGTATTTCTATTATTCTGTTATCTATATACTGCGTACAAGTTTTGTATAGATGCCTCACCTTAGCCGCGTCACTACCTCGTCGAAGTTAGGCTCGGCGCTTACCAGTACATGGGGTCGATTGTACTGATACTACACTCTACACAATGTGCAGATTTTGGAGACGGTTCCAGCAGAGGTCATTAGTGAGCTCGGATCAGATACCTGCGGAGACTTGAGGTACGACTGTTCAGCGCCCGCAGCACCTGGAGTCCTCATCCTCTTTTCTTTTAGCAGTATAACTTCATTCAGACAGCTTTATACTTATTTCAGACCTTTATGTGTATTACTTTAGAAGCTCGTGAACTCGTGACACCAGATTCTGGAATTGTAATAGACGATTGGCTGTTTAATTTTTGCATTTGTACTCAGAACATATCTGTTATTTCAATTCGTTATCAATGTTACTGTTTAAACTGCTAAAAGAAGTAAAAACATTCTAACGTTGGCTTGCCTAACAAGTGAACTGTTAGGCGCCATCACGATCCTAACGGTGGGGATTTCGGGTCGTAAAAGTTTAAAATGACGGTGATTTGCACTTATTACATGTTTTATGCCTTATATGAGATGATTCGAAGTTAAAAAGATAATTTGGAGCTAAATTGAATAAGTTGAAGCTTCGAAGTCGGAGTTAAAGCCCAAGGAATTAAATTATGGTCGCATGGGGGGGGGGGTCGAGGACCGAGTCTAGATATAAAAAGTGAGAAATAAATCCCACTTTGAGAAAATTGCACTAGCGTGCATGGGGGCAGCGAGGCGCAACGCGACAGTGCATGGGAAATCTCTGACATAAATCATACTTTCTGTACTTCTCCACTGGCGCGGCGAATGGTGCACTGGTGGGCGCGCCGCACCTGTGCAAGTCTGCTGGAGTATTTTTCACTTTGGCTTGAAAAGGGTAGTTCTGTCCGGACCCACTTCTACATGGTATAAATTCACTAAAAATACGATTTTGAGAGGACTTTTGACCTCCGGGTGATTGAAAAGGCATTGGAGACTCTAAAGCACAAGAATTCATCATTCTTCTATCAACTCAATACCCGAGTTTTGATTGAATTAATACTTTTTTTACTTAATTTTATCTGTAATGATTTCTCCTAATATTATGGAGTAGTTTTCCCTAAGGGTTTTGACAGACGTGGTGTATTGATTATTTATTAGAGATTCGATTCTTGATAATTGCTTGAATTTATTGATGGAATTTTGAACTATATTGTGAAGTTGTTCATTATTTTGCTTAATCGAAGAGGAGTTTATGTTGAATTTTTTTTGCATCTTATGCCCTAATTTAAATTTGTGATTCATCTAGGTTATCGAAAGAGTCTCTTGAATTATTAATTGAACTAAAAAATAGGAAAATATTCTTGAGAAGTTTCCCTTTAGACTAAAACCATCATTATATTCAAAGCAAATTTTCACAATGCTTCGCTTGGATTATTTCTAGAGTTTAAAGTTTAATCGAAAGAGGAAACTTAACTTCAAGTGTAATCTAATTACTTGATGAATTCGTGAGAATTAGCAGTATTATAGAGCGAAATAATTCAAGAGAATAGGATTTCGAGTTAATTATCTTGCACATGTCTAGTCAATTACCCTTGCTTCTCTCACTGATATTTTTGTATTTCTCAATTCTTATTTTTCGTGAAGAATTGATAACTGCTATAGTTTTAGTAGTTAATTGTAGTTGATAAATATTCCAATCAAAGTGTTAATCATTCTGGATAGCAGTTAATTAGAGATTACTCGAAGATTGTTTAAATCTAATCACTGTGGAGATGATATTAAACTATACTATCTTTGACCAGCGAGCATTAATTTTTTGCTGTGTTTTGCGCTCGTCACAGTGTGGAACTATAAATTTAAATTACTTCATTTTACATTTCGCATTTAAACGAACATAATTATGCTTTTACTTTTATTTATGTTATTTACCTTTTTATTATACTGTATCATCCCACAGGAAAAAAAGTCACTCTCTCAGTGTCCCCCTCTATTTGTTTCATTTTTAAAATGCTACTACTATTTTTATCTTAAAAGTAAATTATTTTTCTTTTATTATGATTTTTAAATGGGCTTTGGTATGTGCTTAATTATAAAAATTAACGATTTGTAATACTCTTTATCAATTTGCAAATATGTAATCTTATTTCTGAAAATAATTGAAACTCAAAAACAAAATATTGATTCTCGTATTTCAAATTCCTTCAAGCTTCTTTAAAACAGTTGAGAGTGTTATTAAAGGAGAAGATATAGATAGACTCAGGATTTTGAAGGTAGAAGGGACACATGAATCGGACTACTTAACTAGTGCTCCTGTCTGACTTTTGATCTTAAAAGTTTCAAATAAAAATATATAATAATATTTAAAATATATATACCTATTAAAAACTAAGCTCAACGTAATAATAGAAACAAGAAAATAGACAAAAAATGTAGAGGGGAAGAGAGAACTATTTATTTCTTCTATGTATTCAAGTGTGTACAATATCACTCTATTCTCTATTTATAATATTACATAGAGGTATACAAAAGAATGTCATAAATATGACATTAAACATTTGAGATCATGGAGAAAGATCAGTGGAGAGGTTATGGAGATGCGGGAGTTACAACCATAATGGTAAGAAGTAGTGAGAGGTTAATAGAGAAGAGTAGTGGGTGTTATTCATTTAGGAATTATGGACATCCACCATAATATAGTGTTTCATAACACCCCCCCCCCCCCTTGGATGTCCATAGATAATGTGACTCGTTAAAACCTTACTAGGAAAAACTCCTGTGAGAAAAAAATTCTAGTGAAGGAAAAAAAGTACACATATCTAGTAGTACGCATTGCTTGCTGCCTCATTAAAAACCTTATCGAAAAAATCCAGTGGTATAAAACTTTGGCTAAGGAAAAAAGAGTGCAGCGCGTGCTATATTCCTCCTGATAAAAATATCACTTGATATTTGGGAGACGATGAATTCCAATATAATATAACAATTTCTCAATTGCTGAGGTCGACAATGCCTTGTGAAGAAGTTTGCCAAATTATCACTTGAATAAATTTGTTGAACATCAATCATTTCTGAAATAGAACTTTGGTGAAATATGTTTTATTTTTTCTCCTTCGATAGTCCTTCTTTAAATTGAGATATGCATGCAGTATCATCTTCAATGTAATTGGAATCTTGTTAAATATCATAATATGAAAGTACCCTCACAAGCAAATAGATTATCTGAACAACGAACCATTCCCTGCATTTGTATAACCAAGATAACCTTGACAATATTTGTTAGAATAAATAAATCTATATCAAGGACTTCTTTTGCAATATAACACTAATAGTATTTTAATATCTCCACATAGGAGTACAACTATATCTCACTAGCATATTATTATACTCATGTTTCTAGCAAGATACATTAGCGCACCAATTGCACTAGACACAAAAATAAATCACGTACGTCATGATTGGTCTAATCCACATAGAATTTGATGGGGATTTATTTAATAAGTTTCTTGGGAACCTTAATATGCTTCAGAATAATTTAAATCCTTCAAGGATTTTCGTTATATGCATATCAAATGTATTTTTAAAATTAAAACCTGAAAACAATTTCATCCACCACATGAGAACATATCTCCATATAACTAATGCCAAGATATTTACGAAAAATCTTGTGCCATAAGTCATTTTTATTTTCATCGGCTTGATTTTTCATTTCACTTTCAGGTCTTGGGACTATCCGTCCAACTTCAATTTTTCAGATGAGGTCAATTTGCACATTTTTCATTTAGTCAATCATTTATCTGTCCAAATTCCATGACATATTTGAGCTCAATATCCTCGTAAATATTAATAATATTGAGCCCTATATTATATCAACAATATCATCGATGATCATTTTACATCGGTTCCATCATCACATAATAAAGACATAACTTATCGAGATCTCATTATTTTCAGATCCCTGAACCTCTTCCATGAGGTCTTATAGAGTGTTATGTCGTAGTGCTTTTCTGGAGCACTTGCCTCCTTATTATAACCATCTTGATCATTTGCTCCACTCCTTCTTCAAGGAGTTTTATCTTTGGAACCGATGTGTCTATTACGTTTCATGCGTTCCATAGACTATGTCCATCATGGACTTTATTCTATTTGGAGCATTAGCAGCTGAAATATAACATTTAACTTTGGGTCAGCAAATACGCGTGGAAATATTTTCCAAATGAATTATCACTTGAACTTCAAGTTCACATTTTCTTATACGAAGATCTAGATGTATTCATGATAATTCATTCCACGTATCACTTTTCCAGCTGCCCATTTTCTCCCTCTAATGTTGGGATCACCAACACATTTCCCAACCTTCTTTGGGAACCCATCTTTGTGCATTGTGGTGGCATGATTAAATCATATAGTACATCTATATTTCTAAATGAAAATTATTTGGTTCCTGACCCTGAACCAATTGTGACAGGGAGAATTTTTCATAACTTGTTGGCTAGATGCGTACAAGTGATGTTGATATTAAACAATACACCTCATACCGAATTTCTATTTGAGAGTTTTTTCTCATAACCAATGACTTAGCTATAATTGGAGACATACAATTTCTGCTAAACCAACTTACATTTAAACCAGTACTATCAAGATAAATCATCATAATTTATATTTTGGAACTGTGCTATAATAATTTGAGCAAACAACCTTTCAAAAATCAAACTGCAAGTTGATAACAAACGCACATGTGACCTACAATATATGTATATTAAATCATATAATAGTAAACGGTCCACGTGACACGTGACTGGGCCCATATATATCACCTATTATTCGTTCTAGAAATCAAGGGAATACAATCCCAACCCTAGCTGGTATAGTAATCAATTTATCATGAGAACAAGTTGTACGTGAGAATTCTTGAAGAATCTCCTAATTCTTCAATATATGTTAATGTGAATTCTCAATCATTTTTCGCATCATAATTGAACCGGGATGGCCAACCGGTCATGCCAACTGGTATTTATTTCAGTAAACATCTGTACTTTGGCATGTGATTCCATCATCATTCTTATACATGTGTAGTACAAATATAAGAAAAGTCGGGTAACCTTTCATATTTACCCGGTATGTTATAGTAATATGAAGGTAATCAATCTTCCTTTCATTTATAGTCTCAGTATGCCAACCACTTTTTGGCTAATACATTTGAAACTCAAAAAAATTTCTTTTGAGACTTACTACAATATAAATGTCAAGAACAATTTCATTAATGCAAGTAGTAACAAATTCGCTCTTCCGGAGCTCTTAATTAATTTTGTACTACAAGATCTTTTATCACACCATCCATATGGTGAATATCTCCTCCACGGAGAAAATGATAACATAATAATTGTCATGGTCAAAATCATTATCAACAAAATCATTTCCTGATTTACTTTTGCCTTTAATAACTTTTTATAAGACATGACCAAATATCTTTGGCGTACCATGTACGCGACTACTGACATATTCATGTAACCATATAGTAATATTCATTATCTTTCTTTCTCTCAAACCTCCCGTAGATGTGAATTGTGGTATTTATCCAATCATGCATAAATACATTCTTCTGCATAATTTATATCACATATATATTTTCACATTCACTTTCAGGACTGAGCATGCATTTACAATGCTTATCACAAGTCATATTTTCAACGAATGGACTATAATCATGTGACGTGTCTCGTATTAACAGACCACATTGATAAATATTCCTTCACCTTTGAAGGATCATTTTGAGAACCTTTATTGTTCTCCTTTTTACAATTATCATAATGATGACTTGTTATTATTTGATCTTTGGCACGCCCACATTCATTGGTCAACCACTTATCTTTATTTAGATTTATTATGCACCATTATCACATTTACTTCAAGAATGGAGTAAATCAAGTGGGACTAACTTCATATTTTTTCATTAAATATATATTATTTTTCTTTAGTCATTATTATATAATCAATATGGTGCATTGGGACTCAAACCCAAAGCCTTGCCCATATAAAGGAATGTTAGACATAATGAGTTGGGACTCAAATTTAACTCTTATCATCATAGTGCACCAGGACTCAAACCCGATGTCTTACCCTTATACAATGGCATAATAAGTCTAAGTGGACCCACCCTTGAGCCTTTCATGATATACTACTTTTTAATAATCAATTATTTTTGCCCGAACTTTAATGAAAGTTCTCATTGATCTTTTCACGAACAACTACATGATCAAATATAAAGGGAATAAAAAGTATCTTAGTTATACAAAATTTATTTTGCCCACATCATAAATTATTATTTTTTAAGATTAATTAGAAACCTTCTCAATAGTTAACAATTCCATAATCTTGGCTTGCAAACTGTCGGAGCAGTACATATGGGAGATGATGTCAAGGCATCGTAATATGCTCTTGTTTGTCACTCAAAAGCAGGTACTCCATATGTATACATCTGCACAAATGAAACTAAATTGTTAAGTAACACAAATTAAACAAAGCCTTAGATATTAACGTAAGTTAATTGCAGAATTCATGGCAACTGAAAAATGATACTCATTGTATAACATAAGCAAACACAACGTTGATATGGCATATGAAATGCCCACATTTTCACAGGCTCAACCAAATTGATTCAAGGTTGTCGGCCATTTATAATTACATCGTCAAATAAGTTATCTTTCCACTTGGTTAGAGCTTCGTGTTGATAACGTATTAAAAACTAAGCCCAAAGTTAATAGAAACAAGAAAATAGACAAGAAATGTAGAGAGGAAGAGAGAACTATCTTATTCCTTCTATGTATTCAAGTGTGTACAGTATCACTCCATCCTCTATTTGTAGTATTACATAAAGGTATACAAAAGAATGTTATAAACATGACATTAAACATTTGAGATCATGGAAGAAGATCAATGGAGAGATGATGGAGGTGTGGGAGTTACAACCATAATGGTAAGAAGTAGTGGGAGATTAATAAAAAAGAATAATGAGTATTATTCATTTAGGAGTTACGAAGATCCACCACAATGTAATATTTCATAACAATACCATATATATCTAAAAAATTTATCGAAATTAAATGGGAATGATGACCCCTCTGCTCCAAAATAGATTCGCCTCTAGGAGATGTGTATTGCGTTTCAACTTTGTTATAATTCAGATCGCTTATATGATGTCCCATCTTTTGATATGAAAATGAGCCTAATTTTCGTGGCTACATTTAATACCAAAATCCTTATAATAACAACAGTCAAAGATTTAAATGTAGAAAATGAAAAAAATCAGCGTATTTTGAGAAATACTTTTTAAAAAATGCTTGTGGAGAAAAAAAAATTGGGTTTGGTTAATCAATTTGAATATCACTTCTTATGAATAATTTGTGTTTGGTCAAATTTTTGAAGAAGTACTTTAAGTATCAATTTATGAATAATAACATAAAGAGATTTGCTTATTAGTTATATTATATAGCAGATAAATAATCGCAAATATTTATCATTAAAGATAATAATTAAGTTATTTATTTTATTTAAGTAAAATTTGAAAATAAAATTAAAAATTACTTTACTCTTTCAGAAGGGGAGCCTTGGCACAACTGGTAAAATTGCTGACATGTGACCAGGAGGTCACGGGTTTGAACCGCAGAAACAAATCTCTTGCATAAATGCAAAATAAGGTTGCGTATAATAGACCCTTATGGTCCGGTTCTTTCCAAGCCCCCGTGCATAGCAGGAGCTTAGTGTACCAGTCTGCCTTTTACTTTATTCTTTCAAGATGATTTAAATTATCAAAAAAACATTCAACAAATATGAAAGTTCACCCAAAAATTATTATATATTACTTAATAATTAAACTGAGTAAAGTTATTTTGGTATATACAATATTTTGCTAGAGGTAAGAAAAAAAATCAAAATTGCTTCTGCATTTACTTTTGGGGAGAAAATATTTTATTCTGTTTCTCAAAAACTACTTTTACTTTTACCCAAAATATATTTTTTTGTCCCAAAAAACTTGGTCAAACATCTCAAGTCTTTTAAATATTATGCAATGATGTAATTAGTAACATACGGAGTGATGAAATTTGTATACCGTGCATCCTTTATTAATGAAATCGTAGGAGTTTAGCTAATTTTTGTAATATAAGTTTTCGTATAAAATAGTATCAAGTTGCAGTATAAAATGTTATAAATAAGTATTTCTTGTACTAAAAACGATATAAAATATTACAGAATTTTAGAATGAGATTATATTTTTAATCCAGGTAATTAATTTTTTTAGATTATTAAAGAGGAAAAAATATTAAGGGACAAAATAAAAAAAATGAAAAGAAGAGGATAAAATGATGTAGAGAAAGAAGCCAAAAAAGCATAGGAAAGGCAAAAAGTGAAAGGAGATATAATTGTCGGAAGTGGAATGGGATTGGTTATTTAAGCCTAGGAATTTGAAAAGAAAAAGTTATACCGTTGCGCGTGTCCATGAGAAAAAGCAAAGGAGCGTGTCTCTCCTCTTCTTCTTTGCTTCGTTGTTCTCTTTTTAACCTAGTGCTGACCTGGCCCCTAATTTTCTTTCAAGACTTGACCCCTAATTCAAATAGGAAAAAAGTGGTCATTTTTCAGTGTAATTAAAAAGTATTCAAAGTCACTAAAAATATGTTAATCTTTTAAATTTATGACAATGTTATCAATTTTAAACTTAAAAAGATTAAATTTATTATAGTGCCCTCGGTTTTTAAGTTTGAAATCCATGATACACTATCATTAATTTCAAAAATCAAGACAATATTCTGAATTTTTTACCTTCATAACATCGTTATGGTATTTCACAAGTTACAAATTCTTAACAAATTTTTAAACACCGGCTATGGTTTAAAATTTGGTCCGAAAAATGACTAGCTTGTTATGAAATACATATTATATGGATGTCCACTAATCAAATATAACTCTCATTATCCTTTTCTATTATGTAGATAATTACCATTATTTCTCACCATTATAGTTGTAACTCCCACACCTCCATAACCTCCCAATGTTCTCAATAGTTAATATCATGTTCATGACATTCATTTGTATTACCTCAATGTCAACCTATAAATAGAGGGTCTGAGCATCATATTGTACACACTTGAATACATAGAAGAAATAAGATAATTATCTCTTTCTCTTTACATTTCTTGTCTTTTTTTTTGGTTTCATATTATTACTTTGAGCTTATTTTGTAATATGTTATCAGCACGAAGCTCTAACCAAGTGAGAAGATAACTTTTTGACGATAGAATTATTAATGGCCGACAATCTTGAATCAAATTGGTTGAGCCTATGAAAATCTAGGTATTTGTATGCCATATCAATGTTGTGTTTGCTTCTGTTATACAGGAAGTATCAATTTTCAGTTACCATGAATTCTGCAATTAACTTATGTTAATTTTAAAACTTGGTTTAATTTGTGTTACTTAACAATTTAGTTTTATTTGTACAGATGTATACATATGGAGTACCTGCTTTCGAGTGACAAACAAGAGCATATTATGATGCCTTGACATCATCTCCCATATGTACTGCTCCGACAGTTTGCAAGCCAAGATTATGGAACTGTTAACTATTGAGAAGGTTTCTAATTAATCTTAAAAAATAATAAAATTTTAAATTTATGTTGTGGCCAAAATAAATTTTGTATAACTAAGATACTTTTTATTCCCTTTATATTTGATCATGTGGTTGTTCGTGAAAAAGATCAATGCGAACTTTCAATGAAGTTCGGGCAAAAATAACTGATTGTTAGAAAGTAGTATATCATGAAAGGCTCAAGGATGAGTCCACTTAGACTTATTATGCCATTATATAAGGGTAAGCCATCGGGTTTGAGTCCTGGTACACTATGATGATAAGAGTTAGATTTGAGTCCCGACTCATTATGGCATAACATGCATTTATATGAGTAAGACGTTGGGTTTGAGCCCCAATGCGCCATGTTGATGATATAAGGACGACTAAAGAAAAATAATATATTTTTCATGAAAAAGCATGAAGTTTGTCCCACTTGATTTGCTTCATTCTTGAAGTGAATGTGATATCGGTGCATAATAAGTCTAAATAAAGACAAGTAGTTGACTAATGAGTGTGGGCGTGCCAAAGATCAAATAATAACAGTCATCATTATGGTAATTGTAAAAAGGAGAACAATAAGGGTTCTCAAAATGATCCTTCAAAGGTGAAGGAATATGTATCAATGTGGCTGTTAATACGAGACATGTTCACATGATATAGTCCATTCGTTGAAAATGTGACTTGTGATAAGCATTGTAAATGCATGCTCAATCATGAAAGTGAATGTGAAAATATCCATGTGATACAAATTATGCATAAGAATTTATTTACGCATGATTGGATAAATACCACAACTCACATCTACGGGAGGTTTGAGAGAAAGAAAGATATGAATATTACTGTGTGGTTACATGAATAAGTCAGTGGTCGCGTACATGGTACGCCAAAGATATTTTGCCATGCCTTATAAAAAGTTATTAAAGGCAAAATTAAAGCAAGAAATGATTTTGTTTATAATGATTTTGACCATGACAATTATTATGATATGATTTCCTTCGTGAAGGAGGCATTCACCTTATGGATGGTGTGACAAAAGATCTTGGAGTACAAAATTAATTAAGAGCTCTAGAAGAACTACTTTGTTAATATCTGGATGAATGATATTGTTCTTGACATTATTATTGTAGTAAGTCTCAAAAGAAACTTTTTGAGGTTCAATATATTAGGCAAAGTGGTTGACATATTGAGACTATAAATGAAAGGAATATTGATTATCTTCTACTATAACATACTAGGTAAATATGAAATGTTACCCAACTTTTCTTCTAGTTGTAATACAAGTGTATAAGCATGATGATGGAATCACATGCCACAAGTAAACTAGAGGTTTACTGAAATAAATATCAGTTGGCATGACCGGTTGGCCATCCCGGTTCAATTATGATGCAAAAATTAATTGAGAATATAAATGTTACGACCCAAATTCTCAACCTTGGGGATCGTGATGGCGCCTAACACCATACTTGCTAGGCAAGCCAATGTTAGAATTTAACTAACATTTTCTTTTAAAAGTTTACTTAAACACAATAGAATAATTTAAAATAAAAAGAAAATCTAATACTTCCCAATAAATGCAATCAGGAATAATATTCGATAAGATGAAACGAACCACGAGCTAACACTAACTATATAACCACCCAGTGTCTGGTGTCACAATTCACGAACTACTAAAGAATACTACAAATATTTGCCTGAAAGAAAACATATGTCTGTTTTGAATGAAAAAAAATAGTAAATAACTAATAAGGAGAAGACTCCAGGAATCTGGGTACGCCAAAATATCTACCTCGTGTCTCCGTGTGAATGATATCAGCTACTACTTTCACCTAGCTCTGGCTGGTACCTCGATCTGCACAAAAAGTGCAGAGTGCAGTATCAGTACAACCGACCCCATGTACTGGTAAGTGCCGAGCCTAACCTTGACGAAGTAGTGACGAGGCTACGACGGGGCATTTATAACATAATCTGGATGCAATATATAATAAAGCAAGAAGGGAATAATAACAATTAAATAGTATTTGCAACAAATAAACAAAATAACTCGGTTAACTTTTTCAGATCTCAGCTCTCACCAATCCTTACGAAAATCTCCAAGTTTCAATTTAAAATAACCGTAAGTGCAGGATATGATGACCACAATAAAATAGTGAAAATTCCAGTCTTTATGTTTAAAATCAAGAAAAATATGAATATCCTCCATTATTGCTCCTTGTTGCGGCGCGCAACCCGCTCCCACCTGTCCACCCTTATTGCTCCTCCCTATACTTATAACCTTTATTTCTCCTGTTGCGGCGTGCAACCCGCTCCCACCTGTCCACCCTTATTGCTCCTCCCTATACTTATAACCTTTATTTCTCCTGTTGCGGCGTGCAACCCGATCCTACCTGTCCTCCCTTATTACTCCTCGTTGCGGCGTGCAACCCGCTCCCACCAGATAGTCACATCTCTTTATTTATAAAAAAAAGATTTCACAATTTAGGCCAAAGTCTTTCACAATATTTATGTCTCAACAATTGTGAGCAGAAAGATGTACTATTCATGAACTTCATCAATTATCATTTCACAATGAAACCAACCGTGTGTATCGTAAAACACTGTCAACCAGCTCAACCCTTTTATACCCCAATGTTGCCAAGGGATCAACTAACACTTCCAAATATGTTAAACAATATTTAACAAGTTGACGAAAACAAGTGGACATGGAGGCATCAAAATCATGAAAACCATTAAGCCAGGAATCAAACAAATTGGGAACAGGGAAGGGATCATGTTCAATAGATAGTTTGATGGTGCATAGATACTCGTAACCTCAACCATACACCACACACATGCAAATTCACATAGAATTTAAGTTGGGGATTCCTATTCCCTCAAGCCAAAGTTAAACCAAACACTTACCTCGATCTCACAAGTAATTCACTGCTCAAGTACAACTTTTTTATTAGAATTTGCCTCTAACTTGCTCAAATTTAATCACAAATGGTTCAATATCATTAATTATTTCTATTAACTTCAATGAAAAATCATGGTTTTCCTATGTTTTCTTATCAAAAGACAAAAATCGACCTCGGGCCCGCTAGGTCTAAACTCGAGGTTCGGACCAAAACCCGTTTACCCATTCTCCTCTGAGCTCGGATATACAATTGGTTTTTGGAATCCGACCTCAATTCGAGGTCTAAATTCTCAAATTTTGTAATTCCTAAGTTCTACCCAAAAATCTCAATTTTTACCATGAAAACTCTAGATTCTATGATGAAATCTTGTAAAAAGTTGTTAAGAATTGAAAGGAATTAGTTAGAGATCACTTACCAATGATTTGGAGAAGTTTGAGTCTTTGGAAAATCACCTATGGAGGTTTAGGGTTCGAGAGAATTAAAAAATGTGTGAAAATCCCATCTAAAATCTGACTTAACAGTATGTAGTTACCGCAATTGCGATCAGGGGTTCACAATTGTGAACCCTTTGAAATCATGTTGCCTTCACATTTGCGACATATATGTCGCATTTGCGGCATCTGAGGCCTTCGCAAATTCCGGCCAAATGTTCGCATTTGCGAGGTTGGCCTCCCCCGGCCTCCTTCGCATTTGCGACAATAGAGTCGCATTTCCTAGGCCGACAGACTTCGCATTTGCGAAGCCTGATCTCGCATTTGCCATATCAGAGGCCTGTGAAAAAAACCAGATGCACAACTGAGTTTTTCTTAAGTTCTAATCACTCTGTGGCCTATCCAAAACTCACCCGAGCCCTCGGGGCTCCAATCCAAACATGCACGCAAGTCTAAAAATATCATACGAACTTGCTTGTATGATCAAATCATCATAAAAAACTACGAATTTAACCTCAAACTCATGATTTTCCTCAAGAAGGCTTCTTTTTCACAATTTCTCAGCCGGACGTCCGAATCACGTCAAATAAATTCTGATTCTCACCAAATTTCACAGATAGAACTTAAATGCCACAACAAAATGTACCGGGCTCTGGAACCAAAATACGGGCCCGATACCAATGATTTCACACATTAGTTCATTTCTTTATTTCCTTAATATTCCAACAAAAATAAGTTTCTTCAAAAATTGATTTCTAAGGCTAGGGACCTCGAAATTCCATTCCGGGCATACGCCCAAGTCCCATATTTTACTGCGGACCTCCCGGGATTGTCGGAATACAGATCTGAGTCTGTTTACTCAAAATATTGACCAAAGTCAACTAAAAATCAAATTTAATTAAAAATTAATCTTTTTAAGGCTAATGAGCCCGCAATAGAGTTTTAATTCATAAGATGACCCTTTGGGTCATCACAATCTCCATCTCTGAAACAATCGTTCATCATCGAACGAACATAAAGAATTACCTGAACTGGCAAACAGGTGGGGATACCTACTCTGCATGTCCAACTCGGACTCCCAAGTAGCTGCCTCAACAGGCTGACCTCTCTATTTTACTCGAGCTGGAGGGTAACCCTTTGATCTCAACTGACGAACCTGCCGGTCTAAAATGGCTATCGGCTCCTCCTCATAGGTCAAATCTTTGTCCAATTGGACAGAGCTGAAATCTAACATGTGGGACAGGTCACCATGATATTTTCAGATCATAGACACATGGAATACCAGATGAACTGAGGATAACCCCGGAGGCAATGCAAGTCTATAAGCTACCTCCCCCACTCTATCGAGAATAAATGGCCCGATATACCTAGGGCTCAACTTTCCCTTCTTCCCAAACCTCATAACACCTTTCATGGACGAAACTCGAAGTAATACCCTTTATCCGACCATGAATGCTACATCACGAACCTTACGGTCGGCATAACTCTTTTTCCTAGACTGAGCTGCACGAAGTCGATCATGTATAACCTTGACCTTATCTAAGGCCTCTTGAACTAGGTCTGTACCCAATAACCGAGCCTCTCCCGGCTTAAACCATCCAACTGGCGATCTGCAACGTCTACCATATAATGCCTCATAGGGAGCCATCTGAATGCTCGACTGATAATTATTATTATAGGCAAACTCCACTAACGGCAAGAACTGATCCCAAGAACCTCCAAAATCAATAACAAAGGCGTGAAACATATCTTCCAAGATCTGAATAGTACGCTCGGATTGCCCGTCCGTGTGAGGATGAAACGTTGTGCTTAACTCAACTCGTGTACCCAACTCACGCTGAACTTCCCTCCAAAAGTGTGAGGTAAACTGCGTACCTCGATCAGAAATGATAGACACGGGCACACCATGAAGGCGAACAATCTCTCGAATATATGTCTCTGCCGACCACTCCGAGGTATAAGTATTTGCCACCGGAATGAAATGTGCTAATTTAGTCAGCCTATCCACAATAACCCAAACAACATCAAACTTCCTTTGAGTCCGCGGGAGTCCAACAACGAAGTCCATAGTGATACGCTCCCACTTCCACTCAGGAATCTCTATCTGCTGAAGCAAACTACTGGGTCTCTAATGCTCATACTTCACCTGTTGACAATTCAAGCAACGATCCACATAACCAACAATATCCTTCTTCATCATTTGCCACCAATAATGTTGCCGCAAGTCCTGGTATATCTTGGAAGCACCTGGGTGAATAAAATACTTAGAACTGTGAGCCTCCTCAAGGATCAACTCACGAAGCACGTCAACATTAGGCACATACACTCGAGCCTGCATCCTCAAAATATCGTGATCTCCAACTGTAACTTGCTTGGCACCACCATGCCGAACTGTGTCCCTAAGGACTATCACGTGCGGGTCATCATCCTGCCAATCTTTAATACGTTCAAATAAAGAAGACCGAGCGACTCTACAAGCTAAGACACGGTGGGGCTCTGAAATGTCTAACCTCACGAATTGATTAGCCAAAGTCTGAACATCAAAAGCTAATGGCCTCTCACCGACTGGAATAAATGCAAGGCTACCCATACTCACTGTCTTCCTACTCAATGCATCGGCCACCACATTGGCCTTCCCTGGATGATACAATATAGTGATGTCATAATCCTTCAATAACTCTAACCATCTCCTCTGTCTCAAATTAAGATCCTTTTGCTTGAACAAGTACTGGAAACTATGATGATCCATATAAACCTCACACGGCACACTATAAAGATAGTGCCTCCATATTTTCAATGCATGAACAATGGCTGCCAACTCTAAGTCTTGGACAGGGTAATTCTTCTCATGAGCTTTCAACTGCCGAAATGCATATGCAATCACCCTGCTCTCATGCATCAATACTTCTCCAAGCCCAACACGGAAAGCATCACAATATACCGTGAAAGTTCCTGAACCTGACGGTAACACCAACATCGGTGCTGAAGTCAAGTCGGTCTTGAGCTTCTGAAAGCTCGCCTCACACTCGTCCGACCATTTGAATAGGGCACCTTTCTAAGTCAATCTCATCATTGGGGCTGCTATAGACGAGAACCCATCTACAAACCGATGGTAATAACCCGCCAAATCCAAGATAATCCTTATTTTCGTGGCCGAAGTGGGTCTAGGCCAGTTCTTGACTGCCTCTATCTTCTTAGGATCTACCTGAAAAGCCTCTGCTGATACGATGTGACCCAAGAAAGCTACTGAATTCAACCAGAACTCGCACTTTGAAAATTTAGCATACAACTGACTATCTCTCAAAGTTTGAAGCGATATCCGAAGGTGCTGCTCATGCTCCTCCTGACTGCGGGAGTATATTAGAATATCGTCAATAAACACGATTATGAAGGAATCCAGGTAAGGCTTGAAAACCCGATTCATCAAGTCCATAAATGCTGTTGGGGCATTAGTCAAGCCAAAAGACATCACCAAAAATTCTTCGTGCCCATATATCTTTCGAAAGGCTGTCTTAGGGACATCGGATGCTCTAATCTTCAACTGATGGTAGCCCGATCTCAGATCAATTTTTGAAAACACCCTGGCACCATGAAGATGATCAAACAAATCATTAATCCTCGAAAACGGATACTTATTCTTGATAGTAACTTTATTCATCTGCCGATAATCTAAACACATCCTCATAGATCCATCCTTCTTCTTTACGAACAGAACCGGTGCACCCAGTGCGAGACACTAGGTATAATGAAACCCTTATCAAGAAAGTCTTGCAACTTCTCTTTTAATTCTTTCAACTCTGGTGGGGCCATCCGGTATGGAGGGATAGAAATGGGCTGAGTACCCAGAGCCACATCAATTCATAAATCAATATCCCTGTCGGGTGGCATCCCCGACAGGTCTGTCAGAAACACCTCGGGAAACTCACAAACAATAGGCACCGAATCTATCGAAGAAACCTCAACATTAGAATCACGATATGAGCCAAATAAGCCAAACACCCCTTCTCAACCATACGACGAGCATTGGTATAAGAAATCACTCTACTGGGAGAATGACCATGAGTCCTTTTTCACTCCAATCGAGGCAACCCTGGCAAAGCTAAAGTAATTATCTTGGCGTGACAGTCCAAGATGGAATAATAAGGTGACAACCAATCCATTCCCAATATGACATCGAAATCGACCATGTCAAAAAGAAAAAGGTCTACACTAGTTTCAAGACCCTTAATAACGACCACACACGAACGATACACATGATCTACAACAATAGCATCCCCCACCGGTGCAGACACATAAACAGGGACACTCAAAGAATCACGGGGCACAACCATACAAGGCAAAATAGGATGACACATAAGAACAAGTAGACCCCGGATCAAACAAAACTGAAGCATCTTTATTGCAAACTGAAATGGTACCTGTGATAACAGCATCCGAGGACTCCGTCCTCTGGTCTAGACGGAAATTCATACAATTGGGGCGGGGCCCCATCACCCTGAACCGTGTCTCTAGGACGACCTCTAACAGGTGGACCTCCACCTCTAGCGGGCTAGCCTCCACCTCTAGCAGGCTGGCCTCCACCTCTAACATTCTGACCTCTACCTTTGACTATCTAACCCCTACCTTTGGCTGGCTGGGCAGGTGGTGCTGCAGCTGGTACCGGAACTATAACACGAGAATTCTGATCCTGAGGCTGATTACCCAAAAATCTCGGACAAGTTCTCTGAATATGCCCGTACTCACCACACTCATAGCACCCATCCTGATACTGAGGCTGACCCTGACGAGCCGGCTGACCACGATAATAACTCTGAAGAGGAGGTGCTCCGATAGGGGCTGGCTGATCAGAATAAGGCAAGAAAAATCCATGACCACTTGAGGCACCATGGGACGTCTGAAGTTCTGAATTAAATGTCCTGGAAGAATGGAATCTACCCTGAGTATCCCCGCCTCCAAATGAGGCACCGCCGAATCTACCGTATTGGCGAGGTCTCTTGTCCGAACCCTGACCTCCCAATCCAAGAACCATCTCAACTCTCCTGGCCACATTGGACGCATCCTGAAAGGAAATATCGCTCCCTGTATCCTTAGACATATACAATCTGATCGGTTGAGCAAGGCCCTCAATAAATCTCCTGACCTTTTCTCTCTCTATAGGCCACAAAAGAATAGCATGCCGAGACAAATCCACAAATCGAGTCTCATACTGGGTGGCAGCATGTTGCCCTGCTGAAGACGCTCAAACTGGTGGCGACGCTCCTCTCTAGTAGTGATAGGAAGAAACTTCTCCAAAAAGAGATGTGAAAATTGATCCCAAGTCAGAGCAGGTGATCCGGCTGGTCTAGTCAACAAATAATCCCTCCACCATTTCTTGGCAGAACCAGTCATCTGAAAAGCGGTGAAGTCGACCCCATTGGTCTCCAAAATACCCATATTCCAAAGAACCTCATGACAGCTGTCAAGATATTCCTGAGGATCCTCTGAAATAGCACCACTAAAATAAACAGGGAAAAGCTTGATGAACCTGTCCAATCTCCACAAAGAATCGGCGGACATAGTTGGCCTATCAATAAGCGATGCTGCAGCAACTGGCGGAACTACCCCAACTGGATTGGATGCTGGGGTCTGAATATGGGGAGTATTCTGCTCATGAGTGTGGGTAGCAGGAGTATGGACCCCTACTCCAGCCTGAGATACGGCTGCTGCCATGGGGAGTGCGCCAGTCTGGGCTACACTCTCCATAATACCCACTAATCGGATTAAAGCGTCATGAAGCACCGGATTAGCAATAAACCCCTCTGGGACCTAAACTGGTCCCGCTGGAATGGTCTGAGCTGGAGCCCCCTCATCAATCTCTATCTGAGGCTCCACAGCTGGGGTTGCTGCCTGAGCAATGGGCTGAGTCCTGCCCCTGCCTTGGCCTCTGCCCCTTGTAGGAGCTGATGCTGCTAGAGGACCTGATTGTTCGACAACGAAAGAAGAAGCACGTGTTCTCTCCATCTGCGAGAGAAGAGAAGAGTTCAATCAATATTTGAGATAACAAGAATCGCACGACAGAATATAAAGAAATGAGTTTGTTCCTAACTTTATAGCCTTTGAGAGATAAGTACCATCTCCGTACCGATCCCTCAGACTCTATTAAGCTTTTTCGTGAATTGTGAGACCTATGCAACTTAGTGCTCTGATACCAACTTGTCACGACCAAAATTTCCAACCCTCGGGATCGTGATGGCGCCTAACATCATACTTGCTAGGCAAGCCAATGTTAGAACTTAACTAACCTTTTCTTTTAAAAGTTTACTTAAACACAATAGAACAATTTAAAATAAAAGGAAATCTAATACTTTCCAATAAATGCAATCAGGAATAATATTCGATAAGATGAAACGAACCACGAGCTAACACTAACTATATAATCACCCAGGATCTGGTGTCACAATTCACGAACTACTAAAGAATACTACAAATATTTGGCTGAAAGAAAACATATATCTGTTTTGAATGAAATAAAACAGTAAATAACTAATAAGGAGAAGACTCCAGGAATCTGCGGACTCCAGCAGATCTACCTCGTGTCTCCGTGTGAATGATATCAGCTACTACTTTAACCTAGCTCTGGTTGGTACATGGATCTACACAAGAAGTGCATAGTGCAGTATCAATAAAACCGACCCCATGTACTGGTAAGTGTCGAGCCTAACCTCGACGAAGTAGTGACGAGGCTACGGCGGGGCATTTATAACATAACTTGGATACAATGTATAATAAAGCAAGAAGGGAATAATAACAATTAAACAGTACTTGCAACAAATAAATAAAAAAACTCGGTTAACTTTTCCATATCTCAGCTCTAACCAATCCTCACAAAAATCTCCAAGTTTCAATTTAAAATAACCGTAAGAGCAGGATATGATTTGACCACAATACAATAGTGAGTATTCCAGTCTTTATGTTTAAAATCAGTAAAATATGAATATCCTCCCTTATTGCTCCTTGTTGCGGCGCACAACCCGCTCCCACCTGTCCACCCTTATTGCTCATCCCTATATTTTTCATCATTATTTCTCTTGTTGCGGTGTGCAACCCGATCCCACATGTACTCCCTTATTACTTCGCGTTGCGGCGTACAACCCGCTCCCACCATACAGTCACATCTCTTTATTTATAAAAAAATATTTCACAATTTATGCCAAAGTCTTTCACAATATTTATGTCTCAATAATTGTGAGCAGAAAGCTGTACTATTCATGGACTTCATCAATTATCATTTCACAATGAAACCAACTGTGTGTATTGTAAAACACTATCAACCAACTCAACCCTTTTTATACCATAATGTTTCCAAGGGATCAACTAACACTTCCAAATATGTAAAATAATATTTAACAACAAGTTGACAAAAATAAGTGGACATGGAGGCATCAAAATCATGAAAACCATTAATACAGGAATCAAACAAATTTGGAACAAGGAAGGGATCATGTTCAACAGATAGTTTGGTGGTGCATAGATACTCGTCACTTCACCTATACACCACACACATGCAAATTCACATAGCATTTAAGTTGAGGATTCCTATTCCCTCAAGCTAAGGTTAAACCAAACACTTACCTCGATCTCACAAGCAATTCACTGCTCAAGCATAACTTTTCCTTTAGAATTTGCCTCTAGCTCGCTCGAATCTAATCCCAATTAGTTCAATGTCATTAATTATTTGTTAAATGCATTAACTTCAATGAAAAATAATGGTTTTCCTATCAAAAGACAAAAATTGACCTCGGGCCCGCTTGGTCTAAACTCGAGGTTTGGACCAAAACTCCTTTACCCATTCTCCCCCGAGCCCGGATATACAATTGGTTTTTGGAATCCGGATTTAATTCGAGGTCTAAATTTCCAAATTTCAAAAAATTTCAGTTCTACCCAAAAATCCTAATTTTTACCATAAAAACTCTAGATTCTATGATGAAATCTTGTAAAAAGTTGTTAAGAATTGAAAGGAATTAGTTAGATATCACTTACCAATGATTTGGAGAAGTTTGGATTTTTGAAAAATCGCCTATGAAGGTTTAGAGTTCGAGAGAATTCAAAAATGGGTGAAAATCCCATCTAAAATCTGACTTAACAGGCTGCAGTTACCGCAATTGCGATTAGGGGTTCGCAATTGCGAACCCTTTAAAATCCTGTTGCCTTCGCATTTGCGACATCTGGGGCCTTCACAAATTCCGGCCAAAGGTTCGCATTTGCGAAGTTGGCCTCCCCAGGACTTCGTCGCATTTGCGACAATATAGTCGCATTTCCCAGGCCGGCAGACTTCGCATTTGCAAAGCCTGATCTCGCATTTGTGAAGCCTGATCTCGTATTTGCGAGATCAGAGGCCTGTGAAAAATACCAGATGCACAATTGAGTTTTTCTTAAGTTCTAATCACTCTGTGGCCTATCCAAAAATCACCCGAGCCCTCGGGGCTCCAACCCAAACATGCACGCAAGTCTAAAAATATCATACGAACTTGCTCGTGCGATCAAATCATCAAAATAACATAAAAACTACGAATTTAACCTCAAACTCATGATTTTCCTCAATAACACTTCTTTTTCACAATTTCTCAGCTGGACGTCCGAATCACGTCTAATAAATTCTGATTCTCACCAAATTTCACAGATAGGACTTAAATGCTATAACAAACTTGTACCGGGATCTGGAACCAAAATACGGGCCCGATACCAACGATTTCACACATTAGTTCATTTCTTTATTTCCTTAATTATCCAGCAAAAATAATTTTCTTCAAAAATTGATTTCTAAGGTTAGGGAACTCGGAATTCCATTCCGGGCATACGCCTAAGTCCCATACTTTACTACGGACCTCCCAGGATCGTCGGAATACAGATCTGGGCACGTTTACTCAAAATGTTGACCAAAGTCAACTAAAAATTAAATTTAACTCTCAAAATTTATTATTTCATATATTTTTACATAAAAGCTTTCCGGTTTCGCGCTCGGACTGTGCATGCAAATCGAGATAATTAAAAATTAATCTTTGTAAGGCTAATGAGCCCGCAATAGGGTTTTAATCCATAATATGACCCTTTGGGTCATCACATCAAATTGGCATACATTGAAGAAATACAAGATTCTTCAAGTATTCTCTTGTAATGCTTATTCTCATGATATACCAGTTAAGGTTGGGATTGAATCCTTTGACTTCTGGAATGAATAAAAAGTAATATATATATAGTCACCTGCCATGTGGACCGTTTACTATTATATAATTTTAATAGATGCATCTATTGTATGGTCATATGTGCGTTTGTTATCAACTTGCAGTTTGGTTTTTGCACGGTTGTTTGCTCAAATTATTAGAGCACAGTACCAGAATATAAATTATGATGATTTATCTTGATAATATTGGTTTAAATCCAACTTGGTTAAGCGAAAATTGTATGCCTCAAATTATAGCTAAATCATTGGTTATGAGATGTATTATTTAAAATACAACAACACTTGTACGCATCTAACCAAGTTATGATAAATTCTCCCCATCATAATTGGTTCAGGGTCAGGAACCAAATAATTTCCTTCTAAAAATATGGATGTTCTATATGATTAATTATGCCACCACAATGCACAACGATGAGTTCCCAAAGAAGGTTGAGAAATGTAGTAGTGATCCCAACATTAGGGGGAGAAAATGGGCAGCTGAAAAAGTGATAAACGGAATGAATTATCATGAATATATCTAGATCCTCGTACAAGAAAATGTGAACTTGAATTTCAAGTGATAATTCATTTACAAAATATTGCCAGGCGCATTTTCTGACCCAAAGCTAAATATTATATTTCAGCTGCTAATGCTCCAAATAAAATAAAGTCCATGATGGACATAGTCTATGGAAAGCATGAAGCGTAATAGACTAATCGGTTCCAAAGATAAAACTCCTTGAAGAAGGAGAGCAGCAAATGATAAAGATGGTCATACTAAGGAGGCAAGTGCTCTGTAAGAGCACCACGACATAACACTCTATAAGATCTCATGGAAGAGGCTCAGGTACCTGAAAATAATGAGATCTCGATAAGTTATGTCTTTATTGTGTGATGATGAAACCGATGTAAATGATCATGGATGATATTGTTGATATAATATAGCGCTCAATATTATTAATAATGACGAGGATCTTGAGCTCAAATCTGTTATGGAATTTGGACAGATAAATGACTGGTCAATGAAAATACCCAATCAAGATTGACTTCATTTGGAAAACGTGATGTTTTGGATTGATAGTCCCAACACTTGAAAATATAAAGCCAGTGGGGTGACACAAGATTTTACGTAAATGTTTTGGCATTGATTATATGGAAACATGTTCCCTTGTGGTGGATACAATTGCTTTCAGATTTTAGTCTGGCAATACTTGATAAATTTAATATGCATATAATGAAAATCCTCGAAGGATTTACCTTGTTCTGAAGCATAGTAAGGTTCCCAAGAAACTTATTAAATAAAGATTCATAAAATCCTTATGTGGATAAGAGAAATCATAGCGTACATGATTTATTTTTGTGTCAATTGCAGTTGGTGCACTATATATCTTGCTACAACCATGAGTATAACAAATGCTAGCGAGATATAGTTTAATTCCTATATAAAGATACTGGATACTATTAGGATTATATTGCAAAAGAAGTCATTGATATAGATTTGTTTATTCTAACAAATATTGTCAAGGCTATGTTGGTTATACAAATGCAGGGCATGGTTCGTAGTTCAGATAATCTATTTGGCTGTGAGGGTATTGCCATATTATGATATTCAACAAGATTCTAATTACATGAAGATGATAATGCATGCATAGCTCAATTGAAAGAAGGACTATAGAATGAGACAAAATGAAACGTATTTCGCCAAAGTTCTATTTTAGGCATGATTGATGTTCAACAAATTTGTTCAAGTGATAATTTGACAAACTTCTTCACAAGGCATTGCCGACCTCATCAATTGAGAAGTTGTTATGTTAGATTAGAATACCGTCTCCGAAATATCAAGTGATATTTTTGTCCGAGGGTATAGCACGCGGTGCACTCTTTTTCTCTTAGCACACGTTTTGTCCCAATGGATTTTCCTGGCAAGGTTTTTAACGAGGCAACAGACAATGCATATTACATGATATGTGTACTCTTTTTCCTTCATTAGAATTTTTTTTCCACAGGGTCTTTTCTTAGTAAGATTTTAACGAGGCACATTATCTATGGACATCCAAGGTGGAGTGTTATGAAATACATATTATATGGATGCCCACTAATTAAATAAAACTCCCACTACTTTTTTCTATTATGTAGATAATCCCTACTACTTCTCACAATTATAGTTGTAACTCCACACCTCCATAACCTCCCCGTGATCTTCCCCCATGTTCTCAATAGTTAATACCGTGTTCATGATATCCTATAAATAGAGGGTTTGGGCATCATATTGTACACACTTAAATACATAGAAAAAATAAAATAATTCTTTCTTCCTCTCAAAATTTTTTATCTATTTTTTTATTTCATATTATTACTTTGAGCTTAGTTTGTAATATCATACAATTACTGTATTAAATCCCTCATGGTCCATATGTAGTGCAGACATTGAACATACTTTGAATGATGTTCGAGTATTCAATAGGTAATATTAAGGTTTAACTGAGGTATCAAACTAAAAGCTAGGACCAACTTTAAAGGGGCCATCTATATATATTTGGCCTCAAATTTAAGTTATAATAATAGTGTAAATATTTTGCCTCTAATATGTGTAACCTGTAGGTACATTGCTACAGTTATCTTTGCCATTTTTATTTGTCGTTTAAGATTTTAAAAATTTTATTAAAACTTTTAATAGTGTTACGATCGTAAAAGCTATGTAACTAAATTATCCTTGTCTTTCGTTGAATGAAATTATTAATGAGTAAAATAATCAATGTTTTCTCTTGGTTTTTTAAGGTGATCATTTTGATAAAGAAAAAAAAAAATCGCTAAAGAGAAGTAAAATATTAGCTTTTCTCTCTCTCTAGACTACTAATTCACGCTTGATATGAACTACAACCTACTAATTCAAGTTAATCAGTAACTTGATAGTGTAACTAATGAAATTAGTAAGCGAGAGTTAAGTCTTAATCACGAATAGACAACCTTGGTAGAGAACCTACCGAAACTTAAAAATAAGCAATTAATATATAGGAAATGAAACTCATCCTACATTTATCATATTTCTTCAATTAAGTTTGTATACGGGTGAAACCGGGGCTAACGCACACCCCAATTTCCCTATGGATCAAACAAACGCAAAAGTATGAATACATGGGATCAAAATTGAAGTTGGGAACTTCTTGTATCAAGGCCCGAACGGAGTGCTCGTCATTGGACTTGAAAAAACGACGCACTCCGGACCTCGGACGCGTTCTGAGACTTTGGGAAGCGCATGAATGGTTGTGGGCGACAGATAGATGACCGTGATATTCGGAACCATCCGGATATCACGGCACGGATCTCGCTCGATGGCGGTTACATATCAGTAATTAATGAGAGAAGAGGATTTTTTTTTACCTTTTTAGACTTATACTAAGGGTGAAACTCTCCAACTATATAATTAAAGGGGAAATTTTTCTTTGATGACGCACATTGTAACACATAAACCAAGGCAATACAACTTTATTTTTCTATTTTTTAGCTATTGCAAAATTCTTATTTTATTGTTATTCTTCATATACAATTGGCTTCAAATTAAGGGCCCGGTCGAGGGCAAATTTACTGTTCAGCTTAAATCCGAGCCCGTTCTTAACATCACAATTAGTTTGATTATTTATTTTGTCTTTTACTCGTTTATCTATATTCTTGATTATATGTGTTGAATCAATCCACATATTCTTAAAGTCGCGTACAAATTTAATTATTATCCGTTTTAAAGGTAAATAAAGTTAACATGTATTGTATCATACATCCGAGGGTATTCCGATTATAAATGAAGGGTGAAACTAGGATTTAAATTCTAGCTGGAAAAAGAAATGCTAGATAATTTTTATAATTAGTTTAAATTTAAATACGGTGCATATGCTACTAACAGGTAGTTGATGAAATAATCGAGATGCTCACAATATAACCTGAGCACCTATAATATTAAATATATATTGTTCTGCTACTAATACTAATAAATAAATGAGAAAAAGTAAAAGAAGATGGCGAAAGTGACAGGAAATGGAACCAAAAAGTGTTTTTTTTCTTAGCTCACAAAACGTGTATAGTAGGTTCAACGCCTTGACTAATAATATTGACCCCATCTAATCTTCTAAGCAATTTGGTATAAACTTTGACTTTCTTTTAAATATCCTTCAATGTTTAGAATTTAATTTAAAATAATTGTATTGGTTCAATATTATGTTTATATATGCATGAATCTGAGAAGACAAAAGTTTAATGCTAAAGAGTTTTTATTTCTTTTCTTATTCCATATTTAGTATGGAGTAGGGAAGGTTGAACCAATTTGAGTTAATTAAATTATCAAGAAATTTCAACTTAGCTGTATTATAATACCTTTTTATTTAATACCAAAAAAGTACATGGGGGCATCCTATACAAGGCAAAAATAAATAAATTGTGCCCTAATGGTACAAGTTTGTTATAATACTTTGCTTGTGTATATTCAATGTATAACAAGTGTATAATTAATGTAAAAATACATTATAATCATGGTACACTGCATACATTGCGATCTGATTAAATTTTCAAAAAATAAAGACTATTTTGTTGTAGACTTTAATTTATTGGAGTGTTTGTTGTATAGTGTAAAAAGCCCCTTTCTTTTGCCTTGCCACAGTCAAACCTCTGTATAACAGTCTCGTCTGTTTCGCATATTTTTGAATGTTATAGCGAATTGCTGTTATAGAGAACATATATTATAACAGAACATGGGATTTGGTTCCGAAAAAAATTTAACTTTTATAGTGAAGTACTACTATACAAGAATGCTGTTATAGAGAGATCTAACTGTATAGGTATATTACACGGTTGTAAACCAATTAAGTGATTTAATGATATTTCATAGTACACTTTTTCTTTGGTAAATAATTGCCACAAGTCCATTATTATTATTTTTTTTGCTTGCTGTTTCCAGATTTTGCGCAGTTGCTCAAAAATAGTAAAATAAGTTACTTTGAAGATAAGAAAAACCATTATTGCACGCCAAGTTATGGACCTACATTCTCCTGCATTCTCGAGGTTTTTTATTTTATTTAAAATAAATAAAAAAATAAACAAGATAATTTTTAAAGTACCAACAAAAGAAGCTCCACAACTATAGCAACAAAGCCTTTTTCTTTTATTTATTATTATCACTTAGCTTTGCTGAGATTGAAACCCAATTTGCTTTAAAAAGAAGGGGGAAAAAACGTATCTTTGAACCTTGTTATTATACACTTAGGTCAAATAGCAAAATTTTTATAACAAAACTAGTAAAAGTAACTAGTGAGAAACCAGAGGTCTCGAGTTCGAGCTCTTAGGGCATGGAATTGTGTTTGTTAGAGAGCGTTTTACCCCCCAATGTGGTACTTTCCGGCGCGAATCCGGATTAGTCGGCCCCCAGACCAATGTAGGTACCGAATACCAAGTAAGAAATCAAATAAAAATGAAAGTACTTTGATACACGGGTTAAAAAACTGTCAAGTTCAGAGGGGTCTCGAGATATTATGCCTTAAATTTATTTATGAATTCAATTTAGGATTCCAAGTGAGATTATATATAACTCTTATTTTTTTTGTATAAATAAAATATTGGTATTTTTTTAAATTTATCCAAAGCCAGTAATGTTAACATAACATCTTTAGATAGATTACATGAGTAAAAGTAAATTCTAGCTAGTTTAATTATTTGAGATCAAGGGATAAATATCCAGCATTAACTACTTAATTAATTCTGAAATCAACATGACAATTTGCATACATATGAATCTTCCCATGTGATGAGATTGAAATAGCAATAGTTGGCAATGAATATGCTCACTGCACCTTCATGTTTCACCATGTGCCTAATCAAATTTCACAAAAGGCCACTCATAATTTATATTTTAAGAGTTCTTATAAAAATAAATAGACAACTCTACGGTCTTGTCAATACTCAGCACTTACAAATATACTGAGATTAGAACATATTCTTAAGACATTCTTCGCACCTTTTATGTTAATTGTTTCATGATATCATATTGTCATGATCCAATTTTTTTTGTAGGTTGTGATGGTGTCTAACATTATCGCTAAGTAACTTAACGGTGAACTAGCCATGCTTTTAATATTTTCATAGTAGTTAATTTTTATTTATTAAGTAAATGAAAAGCGGAAAATTTGATAAATTAAAGAAAGCGTAACAAATAAAAGAATAAGCATGGTGAAATAAATACTCAAAAGCCATCAAGTGTCTACTAGCATGTTTCCAAGATCCAATGTTACAAGTGGACGAGCAACTAGTAGAATATACAAAACACCTAAGCTACTTTCTGAAATGAGATAGACAGAAAGTAAATACATAAGAGAGAGATGATGGGTGTTGCAGAACGGATTCATAGAGCAGCTTGGGTGTTGCAGAACGGATTCATAGAGCAGCTCACCACTATGTCTCAGGATAACGTGGGTGCGCGCCTTAATGAACACCAAATGCACCTGCCTCGGATCATGTACGATTAGTGTAGAAGTGCAACGTGTGTACATAAAAAACATGTATCCCAGTAAGTATCTGATCTAACCTCGAAGAAGTAGTGACGAGGGGTCGACATCGACACTTACTATTGTTAGTAATCTGTATTGCTGTAAAATAAAACAATAAATTTTCTGAAAATACGGAAATAGTGAGAAACCTCACTAGCGCGGGCTTAGCGCGGCCGCGCTAGTGGGACAGTAAGAAGCCTGACTAGCGCGACCACTAGCGCATGCGCGCTAGTCCATGCGTCCCCAGCTTCTCTTCTGAAAAAATTAATAATAAAAGAATAAACCGAGCCCACTGAATATACAATGTGTCCTTAAGAAAATTATTCTCCTCAAGTACCCGAGGTTTTGGAATATATCCTCCCAGGATAGAACGATTTAATTCACCAGCGTATCGGTACCAAAAACTCCAGTGATCGACGAACCACTTGATGGTCGTAAAACACATTGGAATATTTTTGTGCAGAAGAAGAAGAAGAAGATCAGAAAATTTAGTAAGTAAAGATTCTTGGATTCAAGGCATATTTATAGCCAATTTCGTACTGTTTCTGAAAAGGTTTTGCAACCTTTCAGAACTTCTGAAAAGGTTTTGTAACCTTTCAAAACAACCATAGCTGTTGGAACAGGTGTGAAGATTGCGGAAATATTAAAAACGGATTTAAAATAATCTGGGAAAGAAAAACGGACCGGACCTTTGTCTAAAAAGATTAATCAATCAATCGACCTTTGACCAAATTCGAATCTGAAGCCGAGCGACGACGACGGCGACGGCACGAGGCTTGCCTTCTTCTCAACTCTTTAAGAGATAGCAGAAGAGCTTCTCTATATATACACATAGATTTTCTTTCCTTCTTCCAATGAGGGACAAAGTGCACTAATTCAAAATTTCACTTTCCTCCATTTCTTTTCTCACCATTTTTCATTCACTCTCTTTAAGTTACACCAAGCTTAAAATTAAGTTACACTAAACTTAAAGACCAACAATCCCCTACATGAATGGGGAATGACTATAAAATAAAGGAATGCACGGACATATGTGTTTGTTTTACATGCAAGAATTAATTGCATCTGGATAAGTAGGTTTCCCTTTGAACTTTCCGTAGTGAACTTATATCGGATATACTCGGTCAATCGATAGTTTTGATATCTTTGAACCGTCGAGCTTTGTTGTATACCTAGACATAAGTCGCACAATAAATCCTTAACCATCTATGGTTCTCACGGTTGTGCTCATTTCAGCCATGAACACCGCCTGGTTTCATGAGTGCTTAGAGAATGAGCCTTTACTTTCATTCCCCTTGAAGCGGCTTACACTTCACACTCACATAGGTGATCTCTAAACGTGTAATCCTAAAGGCACACTATCTGGTCATATCCTTCCAGACTTAGCAAATCATTAAAGAGCTTTAAGCTTTATTGACTCATCAAAAAAGCCTTAATGTTTTACCTTGATTTCTGAACATTGTCTTCATCACGAGAATGGGGTGAGTTATTTGAAAATGTTGAACCGTCATTCATGACTTTGTTTGATCTCTTTGAACTTAGCTCTTGGGATCTCCAGTCTGCTAGGTAAAATTACCGCCATGATGACTTGTCCTAGGCCTTAACCCCATACCCCTTGATGATCTTTCAAATGTCGCTCTAGATATGCCTTCTGTAAGTTGATCCGACACGTTATCTCTTGACTATGTATTCAATTGTGATAACACCACTAGAGAGTAGTTATCTAACGGTGTTATGTCTCCGTCATATATGACAAGATTTTTCCGTTATACATAACGCTCCCTGCCCTCCCTATTGCCACTTGACTATCACAATGTATACAAATAGGTGCCAAAGGTTTGGGCCAAAATGGAATATCTTCCAAGAAATTTCGTAGCCATTCAGCTTCTTCACCGGCCTTATCTAAAGCTATGAATCCAGATTTCATTGTAGAACGGGCGATGCACGTTTGTTTGGATGATTTCCAAGACACTTCTCCACCCCCGATTGTGAAACATATCCACTCGTGTATTTAACTTCAGATGATCCGGTGATCCAATTTGCATCACTATAATCCTCGATCACGGAGGGATACTTGTTATAATGCAAAGCATAATTTTGGGTATGTTTCAGATATCCCAAAACTCGTTTCATTTCCATCCAATGTATTTGATTGTGATTACTTGTAAATCGACTCAATTTGCTAATAGCACATGCTATATCTGGTCGCGTACAATTCATTATATACATCAAACTTCCCAATACTCTTGCATAGTCTAGTTGTAAGTCACTTTCACCTTCATTCTTTTGAAGTGCATAACTCACGTCAATTGGAGTCTTCGCAATTTTGAAATCCAAATACTTGAACTTGTCAAGTACCTTTTTAATGTAGTGAGACTATGATAATGTTAGACCTTGTGGAGCCTTGTGAATTCTGATTCCTAATATCACATCAGCAACTCCTAAGTCTTTCATATCGAATTTGCTAGCCAATATGTGTTTTGTAGCATTTATATATGACATGCTTTTTCTCATTATCAACATGTCATCAACATATAAACAAACAATGACTTCATGGCCCGGAGTGTTTTTAATGTAAACACATTTGTCGCATTTGTTGATTTTAAACCCATTTGCCAACATTGTTTGATCAAATTTGGCATGCCATTGTTTGAGTGCTTGTTTAAGTCCATAAAGTGACTTAACAAGTTTGCACACTTTCTCTTTACCAGGAACCACAAAACCCTCAGATTGTTCCATATAATTCTCTTCCTCCAATTCTCCATTTAAGAAAGCTGTTTTAACATCCATTTGATGGATTTCAAGACCATATATGGCCGCTAATGCCACTAGCATCCTAATAGATGTTATCCTTGTTACTGTCGAGTAAGTTTAAAAGTAATCAAGGCCTTCCTTTTGTCTATAACCTTTGACAATAAGTCTTACCTTATATTTGTCAATAGCGCCATCAGCTTTCATTTTCCGTTTAAAGATTCATTTCGAACCTAAAGGCTTTTTTCCAGGAGGAAGATCAACCAATTCCCATGTATGGTTATCCAAAATTTATTAAATCTCACTATCGACTGCCTCTTTCCAAAACGCCGAAATCAGAAGACGACATAGCTGCTTTAAAAGTTTAAGGTTCATTTTCAAGCAAGAATGTCACAAAATTTGGTCCAAAGGAAGTAGATGTTCTTTGACGTTTGCTACGCCTTGGATCTTCTACACTTGGAGTATTTTCCTTTGGTTCTTCCCGAGGTCGTTTAGGTCTTTCACTTACGACTCGCATTCAGTTTTATACAGATAAATGCTTTCAAAGAATTCAGCATTATCTGATTCCATTACCGTATTAACATGAATCTCGAGATTATCAAATTTATGGACCAAAAACCGACATGCTCTACTGTTTGTAGCATATCTAATGAAAACGCAATCTGCTATTTTTGGTCCGATTTTAACTCTTTTAGGTAAAGTAACTTGTACCTTTGCTAGACACCCCCACAATTTGAAATATTTCAAGTTAGGTTTTCTTCCTTTCCATTTTTCATAGGGAATAGATTGAATTTTTCTATGGGGTACTCTGTTAAGTATTCGGTTAGCTGTAAGGATAGCTTCCCCCACAAACTCTGCGGTAATCCGGAACTTATTAGTAAAGAATTCATCATTTCCTTTAATGTCCTATTTTTTCTTTCCGCAATTCCGTTGGATTGAGGTGTGTAAGGTGCAGTAGTTTGATGGATAATTCCATATTCCGAACATATTTCTGCAAACGGAGATTCATATTCTCCACATCTATCACTTTTAATCATTTTGATCTTTTTATTCAATTGATTCTCTACTTCATTCTTGTATTGCGTAAATGCTTCAATTGCTTCATTCTTACTATTAAGCAAATAAACATAACAATATCGAGTGCACTCGTCAATAAAAGTAATAAAATA